>BQNB010138773.1:0-15404 GCA_026074375.1 Tanacetum coccineum
TTTCTTGATCAATTGGCTAAGAGGTACGCGCTTTCTATTTACTTCTTGTATTATGTGTTAACCATATGCTATTACTAGATCTAATCATCTGCGTACTCGTAGTTACTTGGTTACCTAGATATTAAATCCCAACAATATTCACATACATGAAGATAATTTTGTTTTTTTTAACAATGGTTACGCTATATGCAATCTTGAATACATTCTGATAACTAGTAGCTTGTTGGTGTGCATAATTCTTATAAACATCATGGAAACATCTAAGGGCCACCAACCATACCAATTATCTATCAATATGGATCAAAGTATTTGTTACTAGACTAGCCGGGTACCCGCGCAATGTGGCGGTGGGTACCCAGTAACTAAATTTTGTGGCGAGCAAATGTTTTTCATATACATGATTTTTTAACAATAAATTTACGAAAAAATGGAAAATTTTAATTAAAGAGATTAGCATAAATAGCATCTTTAAAACTTAAATAACATGGTACGTGCGTAATGCGACGACATGTACACAGTGACTAATTTTGTGGTGAACAAATTGTTTTTCATTAATTTTTTTCCATGACTTTATTATTTAGTTCTGACGAAATATATGAAAATCACAAAGTTACTTTTAATATGTTCAGTATTTTATATAGTCCAAAGTCTAAAATAAAAAGTACAAAGACCAAATTATAAAGTCACAAGTTATATAAATTAAACTTACACTAATATTTATAAATTTAATGTATAGTTTGTTAAAGATAGTAAGATAATTTTTGTAACAACAAACAAATTGTTTTTGCCCAAGTATGCTATCGTCAAAAAGTAAAAAATAATTCTTAAACAAACATCTTTTAATTACCCATATAATAATTGAAACAATAGTTGAGATAGACGGGTACCCGGTAACTAAATATTGTGGCGCGCAAACGTTGTTCATTTATATGTTTTTTCTAACAATAACTTTACGAAATAATGACAAATTTTAATTAAAATAACTGTAAATCATACCGATGCAACCATATCACATCCGAATAACATAAAGTTCAAATTAAAGAGAGTATCATACGTAGCATATTTAAAGACATAAATTAAAGATAAACGTCAATACAAAATGAAATGTAATTGACATAAGCTCAAAAAAGTTAACTATTAATATGCATCATTAGCTAAAATATCTTTATCCACAAAATCTTTATACATTGAAATAGAAGGGAATGGATCATTAGTATCACCAAGAGTAGCTTGAGCATCTTCGTGTGGTACAACTATCACATCATCATCGTTGAGCCTACTGAGAAACCTCTTAAATTTATAAACTTTTTGAATCTATAATAAAAACAAAAGACGTTAACATTGCTTTAATAATAATAACAATTTTACTTTATACCAATGGTTTCATGTACCTCTTTCTCTAATTTTTCATATTTCCAATCATAATCAAGAGGTTGTGCATAGAGTAAATAAATAAAATGAGTATATGTTATTATAATGTTATATTATATTCTCATTCAAATGTAAATTACCTTCTTACAATTGCGAGCCATAACTTGTTTAAGTGTTAAGCCATAATGCATCTTTTCTAAAAATCCCAAGTTGAGATTATTGTCTTAACATAAAAGATACACAGATTTAATGTAAAGTTTGAGCGATCTTCTTAAAAGGTAACATCTTTTTAGATATAATAGTTTAGGTACTTGCTATTAAGTACAATGACACTAACGAAGTAAAGATCAAAAGATATACCAAATTTACCTCAACACTTAAAGCAATATTGTACATGATGTCTTCATCTTGAAGTTAAACATCTTTTGAATCATTTTTACTGTAAAAATTTTTTGAGTGAGGAGATATGAAATGGTTTGTGTGGATTTATATGAGAGATGCGGTTACACATTTTTAATAATCATTATTGATAGTAATGATTTTTAGCAGTTACACGTTTTTAATAATTAGTAGAGGCTGTTAGAATGATACATTAAATGGACTGTTACAATGTTATAATGGTATTAATGTCGTCAATAACAAGCAAGTTTAAGAGCATGAATTTTAACCTTGCTAATAATAAAATAGTCCTAAATAGAAGAGAAGTAGAGATTACAAGTTCCTTGATAACCGAAACCATCAACAAGAACCAAAAACCAAGCTCGGACTACATGAAACCACCTAAACCACCGAAAGATATAAATATTTTTGGTAAATTGAGGCGACAACTGGTTTTTTTTAGTGAGCGAGATGTGGTGTATGTTCCCATTGTGTCATTTGTCTACTCACCGTTACCCATTATGAGAACTGAGAACAAACGTTAATATGCGAAAAAGATAAAAACAATTAAAGTTGACAAATAATATAAAACTTTTAAGTTCTAGAAGAATATAAAACTTAGCCATCTAGTTATTTTGCAATATCACTTCCATGAATCCCATGTACGTTCCATTTCCATTAATAACTGATGTTTCCATTCATGATAGTCCAGGCAGTTGCTTATTGTGGTGTGTTAGTTAGAGAAAAAAAATGAAGAAAGAAGAAAGAAATGCAAATATGTGGTGTGTCTCTATGTGTATTTGGTGTTTTATATGCGAGGGTAAGAAAAATGTAGCTTGAAATGGACTCTTTGTATTAAATGGATTGTTACAATATGCAAGTCCGTTACAAACATTGAATCAAAAACACATGAAGACACTTGAATTTTCACTTGTAACTTTAAAATTGTAAATTGGTTTTTTTTAAAGGCTTTAAATACATGTATGTATAAACTTTCTTAAAGAGATAATCTTTTTTACTTAAAATTATAAGTGCTTCTAATTTTAAAAATTAACTAAATGTTTTATAAAGTAATAGAGACAGAGATAGAGATGAGAAATTACAATATCACAAACTGATAGTTTTTGACACAACTGGTATATCTTTGACATTCAATATCAACCATAAATCTAACAACTCTAGTGATAACATATAACCACCCTTCAACACGCCAAAGATCCACCACCACTGCACCTTGCGAAAGATTAGTTCTTACGACCGTATACCTGTAAAACACCAATTTAAGTTAATACCCACAATAACTTTATTGAAGCAACAAAATGGGACAATTTACTGACCATTTTCCCGGTGGTGAAGGGGACATATTTGTGTCTAATCATATGAATGATCATTAGAGCCCTAGGTGTAGTAACGCCGGCAACGACGTTGGGCTGCGTTGCCCGGCATTACTACACTGCAATCCGGCGTTGCCCAACGCCGTTGGGCTCCGTTTTTCCCATGCCTAAACAGACCCTATTAGGTTAGGCTTTTTCTTGAGAAGATCCACCTCAACGCATACCCTTGTGACACCGGGTCGAGATGGGGGTCGGACCATCCGATTAATAGCACTTTGCCTACTACGTTAGCAATAGTAGTAGTCTTGAAAAAAACAGACCGGAAGATTCGGAAACGGAATGTGTTGGCTGGCCAACGTGTGTTGGGGGTGTATTTTTAAGAAAAAAAATCGTTTTGCCCCCTCCAATGGCTATATAGCTGTTTTTAATTTCCCCTCTTATTTTTGAAAAGTTACAAAAAACCCCCTAACGGCTAGTTTTATTTAAATTTTTTTTTTTAATAAAACTTCTACAAAAAACACCCTAACGGGATATTTTTCAAAAAAAAATCTCATTTTTGCCAACCCCCCACCATTTGAAAAGTCATACAACAACAAAACCCCCAACCGGGCTAGTTTTATTAAAAAATTTTTTTAATAAATTTACAAAACACCCCCTAACGGCTATTTTTTCAAAAAAAAAATTCATTCCCCCCCACACAACTCATTATAAATACTCCAATACCTCTATATTATTTTCTCACAAAAAAACACACATTTACAACAAAAAACACATTACAAACTCTTTCACAATGAATCAAAATCAAATTGGTCGAACCGTTTTTGATATCGATGAGGAAACCGACGCATTCTATTTACAGAAAGCTACCGAGTATCACGAATGGCTACTACAACAAGAAGCTCAACCACGATTGACCCGTACCCCGATCTTCCGTGACCGTGAAGATGCCGAAAGACGTCTACGGGCCGATTATTTTGATGATCACTGTAAGTATCCGTTATACTATTTTCGGAGAAGATTTCGTATGAGCCGTAAACTTTTTCTAAGAATTGTCAATGACATTTTAAGTTATACGGCTAATCCTCTCCCACAACATTTTCATTTCTTCACATCTCGACTCGATTGTACGGGTCGAATGAGTATTAGTGCTCTTATGAAGTGCACAGCTGCCATACGCCAATTCGCATACGGCAGCACACCCGACGCGTTTGATGAATATTTGCAAAACCTTATGAACCATATTTGGCGCGAAGTTGAAGAAGCATCGGAAGAAGATTAGTCGCCGGGGCGTATTTTTTTTTTAATTTCGGATTTTTTTTAATGTGTGTTTTTTTTAAGTATTGTAATGTGTATTTGAATTTAATGAATGAAATGGTTAGTTTGTTAAATGAATGAAATAATTGTTTAGGGGGTTTTATGAAAATAAAGAGGTGAATGGTGTTATTTGGTGTTATGATAAGGGGAGTGGTGTTGGTGTTATGCTGATGTGGCGCTGACGTGGCGGCAAAAAATAAGTATTATGGTGTTACTACACCTAGCTCTCTTACCCCAAAAATTGAAATAAACCAAAAAGCCATTAGGGGCGGGTGAACGGGGAGACCGAAGATAGAGAAGAAGATCAGGATAATCGATATAGTGTAAGCCTTTGTCATGGCATACCTGCCAAAATAACATTATACGAGATTATGATGTATGATCAAAAGTATAGTAATACTAGCGGTCAGCTGCTAAGAAGAAGTAATGCTAACAATTCATTTGGCGGTCTTTTTTACGTTGCCAAAAAATAGTTTTAAGCGGTAAACCGTCAAATGGGTGAATATTTTGAGGATTATATTAACCCGGAATAATGACGCGAGAGTGTAAAGTAATTACCACAGCTGAAATTCGGTAAATCGACCAAGGAAAGGTTTGAACTCATCTGGCCTGTTGTGACAGGTAGGCAGGGGGCCCAAAATCCCCGTTAACAAATGGAGTCATAACCCAGAGCAGTATAAGCGACACATAGATCCCGCGACAAAAAGAAACAAGGTAAAACCCTGGAAGGTAAATAACCCGTAGTGCAAAGATAGATGCTAAGATTGCAGCTACAAGCCACCTAAGAGTTACGTGTGGCGGTGTGGGACTGTTTTATCTAGGTAGATCTGGTAAAGCCTGAGAAACTGCCTCCATGGATACAAAGCTGCTGATTTAATACGGTTTTCCATGGAAATTTGCCCTAAAGTAATGAAAACACAATGTCATGCACGAAACTATATAAAAGAACAAATTCGACAAACATAAACTCGCATATTCACTTGTCAAATTATAAACATCAACATAGAACTAATATGATAACACATCAACAACGCTAGGGTTTTTCAACAATCAAAAGAAAAAGGATTTATTTTTTATTATTTTTGTGAAATTGAATTGAACAGTAGCTGTTGACCCATAGTATGTCCCGACCCATTTCTACGAATATGGGCCAATCCATTTACTATCGCTACTGGGCCAGCGGGTCGTGGTCACGGACCACGTCTGGGCCGCGGGTCGCTAGAACATAGCGCCAGCATGCGCTGTCGTTGACCAAGGAGTCATACTTTGACTCTACTTATGACCATTTAATGAGATAATTAATATGACTGTTACTTATCCCATAATTAATATGACCGTTACTTATGAGGTAATTAATGTATATCGGTTATATTAATTATGGACACGAAAGGTCTTAGGGTTTTACCCCTATATAAGGAGACCCTCGTCTTCCATTCACAGGTATGTTCTACGCTCTAAGAACCCTAAACACTCTCCACACCAATAATCACCGATTATAACCATAAACCGATTACTTACTCTCACGCCGGAGTCTAATCGTGGGAGACAATCCCACGGTAAGCCTAACGGTGCTTTCTCTCTTAGTGCGCAGGTCTCACAATCAAGATTCACTTGGTGCAAGAGCCGGAGCCAAGCAACCCGAATTATACCTAATTCGGGCCTGATCTAGGTACATCCAACTTTTGTATCAACAGATTGGCGCCATCCGTGGGACATGAATAAACTATGTTTCGTGCTCTCATATTATCAAAAAGCAAAAATCAACCAAAAGTCGGTAACTCTAAAACCTTTCTTATTATTTTTGCTTTTCGGTTAACGCATTTTGTCATGCGTCTTTAAAAGAAAAACTGATTTACCAAATCAACAATATTCGGATATATATTATCCGAATTCACAATACGCCATCTGTGTAATGTGTTAATATATTACCAACAAATTATGTTAGTAGCTATCTTTGATTATTGATTTGTACCAAAGTCGTGGTATATTGTAAGGGTGTGCATGGTTCGGTTTGGGTCGGTTTTTGGTTAAAACCGAAACTGAACCAAAATATTTGGTTTTTACAAAACCAAAACCGAAACCGTTCGGTTTTTGGCGGTTTGGTTTTTTCGGTTTATTACCGGTTTCGGTTCGGTTTTCGGTTTTTTCGGTTTTAAACCGTTTATATTTGGGTGTGGCCAATTTATATCAAAAAAATTGTTTTATGTCGAAAATTGGTTATTATTCTTTACTTTTTTTGTCAATTGAGCCTAATAATGTTTATCTCAAACAAATCAAATCAAGAACATCATAATTAAGAACATCATAATAAACAAACAACTACATAAAGTCATAAACCGTCCCTCTCGTGGTTCCATTACATTCCTTAACAACTCTATAAACCACTTTAAACCGATCCGTATCTCTTTTTATAACGAATCAATTGCTTGTATTTAAAAAAAAAAATCTTTTATATAATAAAAGAAAATTTCTTTATTTCAAACAATTTCTTTTATAAAGTAACTATTGTCTATTTATAATATCTACTAGGATTTCTTTTTGGCCGTGCTTAGCACGGCCCAAGATGATCTCGTGTTCGGTTTTTATGGTTGGGAAAATTTATAAATGGGTTTCTTAGTCTTATGGTCTTAGGGGTGTATTTCAGGTATCTCACTTAGATAGTGAGGGTTTAAGTTTCGTCGCGAGCATAGATATAGAGTACCGTTGTGTGTGTTAGCTTCAAAAGAAGAACGTCATAATAGTCTTTCTTTGATCCTTATAAAATTAAGAAGTTAGGAGCCTAGGAATGAATTTCCAGAAACTCGTCAAGGAGAACCAATAATTGAAACCATTAATAGGGCATGCGGTCATTGAAATGGTTACACAAATAAAATCTTGAATTTTTTTATCATATTTCACTTGTCAAAAATATCTCAACCAATCATACCACCCATACTTGCAAACACTGTTACCTTTCTAATCATTCTCATCCCCCTTATCGTACTGGTGTACTCCATACTGTCATACACCTACTTCCTTGACATTTCTTTTAAACTTTCATTGATAGAATAGAAAAGATTCAGATTGTACGAGAACTTATATTCAAACTTCCATGTCAATAGTTAATTTTATTTAAGCACAATGCAGTCTTAATAAATGTATGAAGCACACATTATAATTGCATGTCTCTTTAATTATACGTAGGAATCTATGCAAGTCACCATGAACGTATTAATACGATAGTCTAGAAAGTGAACATGTAAAACAAAACAACAACGAATAGCAAATGGTCATTAATTACTTTTTTTGGAAAACCATGTTCTACACATGATTTTTTTTAATACTTTAAACTAATAAGCATAGTATGTTTATGAACTATGACCATTAACAATATAGGAGTATATATATACTAACTCAAGTACGTAGGTAAGCTAATATTTGTCTCCAACTAACACTGTATTTGTTCTCACAGCTCGTATAATACCAATACAAGTAGACCAAAGTATTAAATAGAATATAAAGACATCTATTAATTGTCATTATTATAGTCCAAATAAATGTATCAATTACAAAGAAAAGTATATCAATTTCTTAAATAATAGGAGTAACTTCATTTAGGGTACAAACAGTAGTATAGGATCATTTTGAAGCATCAAACTTGTAGGAGATCAAACAATATACTTGAAAAGTATGTTTAAATGATTTTATTTTTTCAGGAATTCTTCTTAGTTGAATCCTATATGCTCCGTATAACTTTGACTTGTGAGCTCATCACTACAAGATATAGGACACTGATTGAACACTTATCTTCTCCATTAAAATGGATGGCTTACATCACGGTTTTACTACGATAATAAAAAAAGACAATAAAACTAAGCGATATATAAACACGAACCTGTTCTTGAAATCTGATATTATATACTCCACTATATGGTAAGTTATGAAACATTAAGAATAAACCTAAAAATTAGTTTCCAGATTCCAGAGAAAAACTTAAACTCAGATATATATGTGTATGAATGCTCCTTTTAACAGTGGTAATCATTCTATTTCTTAAAATATGTACCCATTGAAAAAAAAGCTATGATACCTGCAAAAATCACGCAAACCAAAAGTGAGACAAAAGAATATGGTAATATGATCAACGAACTGAACGATGTATAAAAGGAACATGGAAAAAGATGTTGAAAAAAATAACTTTTGAAAGAGAGTTAAAATTTTGACTATAAGATCAGAAGTAAAAGAAAAAAACTAAATTAAGACTCAAAAAGAGAATAAAAACAATGTATATGTTACGAGACATGTTGCAAGTTGTTACCTGTTCAAGATACAACCATCTTCTTCCACAGTTTTAGTCAATACAAACCGTCGAGCTCCGCTGCGCTGCAGCTACAACACTATGATAGTCTAACGCGCACATAAAGGGAAGGAAAAGAAAAGAGAACCGACCGTCATACAAGCTGTTGACGGCTATCACCGGTACACCACGACTATGATAACAAAAAAATAAGAACCATTATTATTTCAAGACTATATTCAAAGAAAAAAATACGTTGAAGAAAAGTATATAGGGGAGAGCGAGAGAGATTTACCGTATGGTTGAGATGTGGGTGTGAAAATGAAGACATTCGAGGCATATCATATCATGAAGAAAAAGTGTGAAAGACTCAAACTCTCAATTCAATCAAAGTCTCAAATAGTGTGTAACTATTTCATGCTAACGTGTCCAAATTTTAAGACTTAACAGTAAAAACACACATCTTTCTTATAATATAGGTAGATATATTAAAACCGGTTCAGTTCTGTTTTTACGGTTTGGTTTCTGGACGAAAATTTTCAGTTTTTGAAAAGGTAAAAATTACTGAACCATTGGTTCTAGTTTCGATTGGTTATTTTGGTTCGGTTTTCGATTTGGTTTCGAGTTTTTCGGTTTTTGTGCTCATCCCTATAAATAATATAAGGACTAGGATCCTCTCATGTTCAAAATGAACATGAGAGGTCATGTTAGTGTATTGTGAGTGAATATTTGATTTAAAATAATGTAAAGGTCCCACAATAATATTATACTCCTTCCGTCCCAAAATTATTGTCCCTTATTGACTTTTCAAGTCTTTTTCTTCAAACTTTGACCTTAAATATTTTTGTTTGTGTTATATAATACTTAATGAAAAGTATATGAATTAATTGGTTTTTATATGTATTTTCATAGCTATGATTTTTAACAAGTATTATATAACACAAACAAAAATATTTAAGGTCAAAGTTGAAAGAACCAAACTGCATTCAACTTGTCTTTTCTTTAATATTATGAAACATCACTAATATTAATGAAAGAGTCACAAAGACCCTCGTAGGTGTCTGGGATTTGCCACCACAATCTAACTACAGTCTAACTCACCGTAAGTAGCTTTGCATAAATCAAATCTATGAAAGTGTAATTACTTGCTACCCATGGAACTTTACTTCATTTACTTCAGTTTCACCGATGACTAATTTTGTTTCATTCACAGTCATGTTAAGTTACCAATTGATACTTAATATAACATATTACTATATGCAAATGAGTTAATACAAAACTCGAAAATAATAAGAATGAAATAAGAAACACGGATTTTAGCAATCACAACACCACAAACAACATCTTATTTCCATTATTTAAGCAAACTAACTTACACAAAAACATCGATCATCAAATGTTACATTGCTTAACTGGACATGTGAAAGAAACAAAATGCTTAAATTTTTGCCAAGGCTTGTCCCAAACAAAAACTTGATAGTTATTCTCAATGACGTCTTAAAACTCATTTTTTCATCATAATAAAAAAACACACTTTCCTACTTTTTTTCTTAAAACTCAAATATCTAGCAAACGATAAATCGTTAAATGAACAAAAATACACCAACGCGAAGAGTATTTTTTTTTATCTTTCTATAGAGGGGCACTTATATATACTTTTGACGAACTTTTTTTCAATTTTTTTTTTCAATCACGTCTGAAGAAATCACATGTGATTGTGATACAAATCACATGTGATTTTTTCAGACGTGATTGAAAAAAAATGGGAAAAAATATCGTCGAAAGTATCGCGACGAGTATTTTTTTTATCTTTTTATAAAGGGGCACTTCTATATACTTTAAACGACTTTTTTTTCGAATTTTTTTTTCCAGTAACGTCTGAAAAAATCACATGTGATTTGTATCACAAATCACATGACGTGATTGCAAAAAAATGGGGAAAAAAGTTCGTCGAAAGTATCGCGACGAATATTTTTTATCTTTCTATAGAGGGGCGCTTCTATATACTTTTGACGAACTTTTTTTCAATTTTTTTTTTCAATCACGTCTGAAAAAATCACGTGATTTTTTCAGACGTGACTGAAAAAAAAAATCGAAAAAAAAGTTCGTCGAAAGTATATAGAAGTACCCCTCTATAGAAAGATGATTTAATTCTCGTCGCGATGGTATATTTCGTTTTGTGTAACGATTAACGGTTTGTGAGATATTTAATTTTTAAAAATAGGATGAAAGTGAGTTTTTTAATTAAATTAAAATAAGAATTAATATAAACCATTAGATGGAAATAAAATAGGTGGACGAGATGAAACAGTTTGTTTTTTTAGACCATGTTCTTTATGAAACTTGTTATAACACACATTGCTTTGATTATACTTTCATTAGGTGATGTGAAATCAAGTTTTTAAAGCATTGTTTTATATTTAATGCAAGGCATGACATGAGTTCTCCTTTTTGCCCCTTTTTTAATTTTCCAGATCTCTCTTGTAGAATGCAGAATTTTATCTTGAAAATATTTTTTGGTTTAGCCTTTTGTGTGGGACAAATCGAAAAAGAAAGGGAAACAATAAAATAGAGACAAATGAAGTAATAAAGTTGTCATTAAATAAAAAAGGTATTTTCATATCAAAAAATTGTAGGAGCAATAATTTAACGGTTTTTATTTTGATTGTTTTTAAATAAAATATTTTTCACGGGTAAAAATGAATCTCGCTAATCCAGTCTATTTAATTTTGAATTGTCCAGGTAATTTTAGCCGCGGACCCTACTCTAGAAACAGAGCAACCCACGTTAGTAGCGGGTCGGATTCTAGCATTGAAGAGATCCGCAAACAAAAATATTTGACCATTAGTATATAGATAAAGATATATACATATATAGTTTCTATTAGAGCATAAGGTACGTCAAGCCGTCTCGTTTGTGATGTCGGGTAAAGTGTTGCCACACCAACACTTTTTCTCATAACACCAAAATATCCACCACACCAAAAACACACTTCTCTTCATAGTATATGCATGGTGCACTCCACTTCTTTTTTTCATTTGTTCAAATAAACCAAGACATTATTAAACTAAAATTAAAATTTTATTAATAAAAATAGTATATTAAATAAAATAAACTAATTTTCAAGTAAACTAAAACCTAAATTAACTTTGGCTCAATATCAAAAACTTATGAAACACCTTAAAAAAAACTTCTTATACACAATTCGGCTCATTGCTACTATTTTTTATAAGATATCACATAAAGGTGTCGCTTTGTTGCCCTAAGAGGGTTAAGTATTATGGCATGTCAAACCGGTGCCAAATACCATTTTTCAATATCATTTTAACGCCACCTCATTTTAACATTCACATCCACCAACACTCCTTAACTCATAACATGCCAAATCACATGTCATTTCCTCCGTTTGGGCCACACTCACCAACTATTTTATTTTATTTTTCCATTTTTTCATACAATATAATACTAAAAAAAATAAAAAATTTATGGTCATTGTACTGCTGGCCACGACTTACAAGTTTATAAAGGTCATAAGGGTGAGAATAATACTTTCATTCATTTTCCAATTAATTTATATACATTTACCCACTTAATGAATTATTAGAACGATTTTTCCAGAAAAGAAAATCGCACCGCACTGGGTCATGAGAGAATAAGTATCAAGTTAGTTTGAGTTCATTAAAAGAAACGTATACGTAGTATTTATTTAATGTAGTTTATAAGTTTAATATCACTATGCATTAAACAAACTTATTGTAACTCTACTGACCTTAACAAATGTCAACGATATTGTAAAAGACATGAATTCTCATTCTTTTGTTTGTGCATATATAAGGACTTGTTAGCTCTTCAGTAGTCAACGCCCTAATTAGACTTGATCACACCTGCATTGTCTTTTTCGTGAATTAGTGAAACCATTTTTGTGAAGAAGATGAGTGAAATGTGCGCCGATATTGTTTCTGCAGTTCTCCTTCGATTATTCTTTGTGTTCTTCATTGTCCCTATTGGAGTTGGTTAGTATTACTTATATTTTTTTACTTTTAGTTGTATATGACGTGAATATGCATGCATGTGGGGTGTGCAGTTGCGGCAACGCTTGGAGCAGTAGCCGGGGCAGTGATCGGATGGAGTACTAACAAGACCAGGTTGGTGCAAAATGTAATTATAGGGGCGGTATCATGGACAACTTTGTCTTATAAGCTCAGTAAAGCTACCTTCGATTATTTGATCTCTGATGGTGATCATGAACATGGCTTAGCCATTAAACTGGTGAGTGATTCATTCAAATCCAAATTTTTGAAACTTCATTGATATCATCTTAGCGACAAAAAATAATCATTTCTCATTGATGGATTCATCGTTACTAAACTTCTGTAGGTTAAAGTTATACCTGGATGTCCGGGATTTAGTAAGGTACGTAATTGCCTCATATATGTTTAAAATTTGTTATGGAGGGAAAAAGTTCCCGCCAATTAAATAGGTGTTGTTTGTTACCACGCTCATCCATCGTGAAAGAACACAGGCACAAAACACGTTAGATTTGGGTATAACTTGTGAATGCGCAGGAAAAAACTATATCTGGTGTTTTGGACGCGTCATGATCTGCAACAATACAGGCGAAATATAATGACCAGTGTTGAAACACAACGAAATTCAAGTATATAGGTGGAGTGTAACAAAAATTGGGCGAAGAAAATATGGGTGTTGACTTCTACAACAAGGAACAAAGATAGAAGAGTAAGAAGCCAAAAGAGGCTTGTTTGACGGGGTTGGAGGCCGACCACAATAGACCCTCGTTTGGGATTTTTTTGGCGTATGTATAGCACCTAGGTGGTTGTGAGGAAACCATAGAAAAATTTATTCGTAGACTTAGTGTGTGTAGGAAAATTAACACGCGTCATAGTGTAAAGCAGAAAATCAATCCAAATATTGTGATCCTGTATTGTATTTGTTAGGCAAAGCTCAGTACTATTAATTCCTTGTAATGTCGTTTGCGTGAGATCATTAAGGCTAGTAAGAGCGTTTCGAGCATTTACTAAGTGATTATGTTACCTTTCAAAAGAATGTATGGCAAAAACTTTGTATATTATGGGCGCAAAGTTTTTGTCAAAGGGTTATGGTCGTATGCCTGTGGTGTTACTGGGAGGTTTTAGCCGAGTAGCGTTTATGGCTAATGATGTAGTCGTCATAAGGCTGTGACGTTTATGCTAAGGGATACATGAATTGACGGAACATTAGTGAAACGGGCACCTTTTAGAAACATTGTGGGCTGATGACCAGGCGCCGATGTATGTAATAGTTGATCATGAGGGCTCATACGGTGATATGTGGAGTGAAAATCTGTTGAAATCAAAGGAACTAATCTGAGTTCGGGGTTGTAAATCATTTTAAGGACTAACTTTTGAACTTTAAGGACTAACTTTGTTATATTATATTTGTGTTTTGTAGTCCTTGCAAGTTTTGAAAGAAAGTATAAAGACTAGTCTCAAGAAAGAAATGGAAAAACACAAAGGGACTAGAGCTGTAAATATTCAAGGGACTGGTTTGCGCAATTTCCTCATTCTTTTTCAAGCTGCTAGAAAAGCCAAAAGGCAGATTTGAGTGTCATAATTTCTCTCCCCTCTCTCGGATTGTAACCCTAATTCATAGATCATCTTGATCTTTATTGTTTCTGATTGTATTTTGTAATAGAACTATTATCATTTTGATAATAGATTCATAATTGAATAGCATTGGTGGATTTGGTTTAATTTATTGGATTTAATTGTGTTTTTCTACAAAATTATATCCAAGGCCCAAACATGTACGTGTTGTTTCACAGAGATTTGTTTTGGGTCGTTACGTTTTTTATATGTGAGATTGAATATGCTTCACTTCTTGAAAACCCTAGCATGCATCATATGTAGTTGTCACTACAATATTGCCCTATTCCCCAGCGATAAATTCGGGGTATCCCGGGCGACTTGTCGTTGGGGATACGTTTCCCGGGCGACATGTCGCCCGGGATAAGTGGAACGGAAAAGCTCGAATGGGATTCCTTCCCGGGCGACATAGCCGGGCCCACATAGTTTCAGTCAAACAATTAAGTGCCACGGTGGAAGGTATTCCCGGGCGACATGTCGCCCGGGATACGAAAATTAATTAGTTAATTAGTCATAATCCCGGGCGACATGTCGCCCGGGAAAATGTTAAAATAATTATATTAAATAAATTATTAATAGGATGTCGCCCGGGAATAATTTTAAAATAAGTTTATTAAATAAATTATTAATGTGAATCCCGGGCGACATGTCGCCTTGGAATCTGGATAATTTTTAACACATATTTATTAAATTTTATCCCGGGCGACATGTCGCCCGGGAAAAGTCTGCAAATTTTTTTTGTGCAGCCTGCACAGCAGGCAATTTCCAGATTTTTTCAGGAATTTTTCCGGAAAAAATCTACCAAAACTCAAACCTGTATAAACCAATACAGAATCTTCATCGACTCCAATTTATAAACCAAAACTCAAACCTGCACATGCTTTTTTGTGTAATATATAAATAATGTGGTTAGTTGTAAAAACTTATTAGCTATACTCTTTAACAGCCTCTCGAAGACACTTTCGGATGTAATTTTTTTTATGAAAAGAGGAACGAGTCCGTATCCTGGTTGGTTCTCCTGGAGCTTCAACGACTCCAATTCATTCTCTAGGATCTTCATCGACTCCAATTTATTCTCCAGGAGCTTCA
>BQNB010138775.1:4747-17655 GCA_026074375.1 Tanacetum coccineum
AGGAAAATAGCCAAATGAAACTTTAAGGATACTTTATAACAACATATAAATCTATGTTCAACACCTCACTACAAGTATATATGTGTCGCATTGTATTGTGTAATTCATATTCATATGTACGCTTGGCATTTTCTTATACGACCTGTAATTAATTAGGCTGCATTCAGACGTTTACGTGACGCATTACCATTCTGTGATTTATATTGTTGATTCACTCACTCAAGGTGAGTTCATAGTCCCACATTTTACATTTATAATGATTTACAAGTTTTGGGGTGAGGAACATATGCATGTTTTACAAATTGGACGCAAGTGTACATTTTACTTGATTACGTGTTTGCCTAAGTAGCGATAACCCATCTGAGCTAATAATCATGAACTGTCAGTTACTGTTGTGAGCGCGAATGTTATTAATAGATCTATTTGGGATTGACACCCCCGTTCGAGTGATTAGCTATCACTGGACAAACGAACGTATATCATGTCGGACATAGGATGTTGCGGGTTAGGACATCATCATGAGCAATGTTGGCAATTTATATTGCATTTCATACATGTCGAGCTTAAGTGTCATGAGCTTAGGAAAACGTAATTACATTTTATGATATTTGCATCTGTTGCATTATCATGGGGAAATCTTGCGGTCCTACATTATACATTTACAAACCTATGAATTCACTCAACAATATGTTAACGTTTTAAAGCAATGTTTTTTTAGGAGGTCAATAAGGCACGAGGTGTAAGGGATACATTGGTACTTATATATTTTGGATGTCACATGCTAAAGATTTGGTTGCATTGCATTTTGGGATAAATTGTTATGAACTAGAATCTTGTATTTTGTATTTTGAACAAGTAATGTAACACCCCCAAATTGGGTCGCAGCGGAATAAGGGTCTGGGGCGTGTTACTTCTCAGATCAATAACACAAGATAATATAAGAACGACCAAAAAGTCGTTTAAAACTGATACATTGGATTTAATAAAGTATGTGTTACAAAAGCCCGAAGCTTTACTTGTTTACTTGTTATTATTACAAAGATTTCCAGCCCATAACAGATATACAAAATGTAATGCGACTAAATCTTTAATGCATGACTTCAAAATATAACCACCAATGTATCCTTCGCACCTCGTGCTTAATGACCTCCTGAAAAACATTGCATTTAAAACGTCAACATAAAGTTGGTGAATTTCATAGGTTTATGTAAATGTATATGCAGGACCGCAAGACTTTCCCAGTGATAATGCAACAGATGCAGACATCACAAAATGAGTATTTAGCATTTAGAAGATGTGTCATTTAGATAACTAAGAGATATTTTTATCTAATTGATAGAAAAAGACAATGCCTTTTAACTAGGAACATGCATTTAATAGATATGCAATTAATCGTTGAGCATCAAAATAATCATGAAGTCATATAATTGCATCAGTCGGGAGCAAGTTATCATCTTGATGCTTCAAAGCACATATGTAAGGTGCATGTTGTCTAGATTGACTAAGGAGAAATCTAATTTCTACTTTCTTAGTGTACACTCCTAATGAGATACAAAGTTTATCGATGTAGACTATCATTAGGCATATTTTGGAAGAGTCATTTAATCAAATTAAAGAATGAATATGTGACTATCACTAGTGGTGCTCAATTCAGGCTAAATACAACTATTTTTACGGGTTATACCACGAACACACCTTCACTCTTAGAAGCAATTCAACCGTTAGGTCAAATTGAATTTCTAGTGCAATAAATTCTCCAGTACTCATTTTCATGTTAGATAAAATATAATTCCTATATTTGCCTAATGAAGTGTAGCAAAGATAAAATGTGTATTATCTTTTCATAAAGGGCCTAACATGACTCAACTAACATGCTTTAATTTGGAATCGCATAATCCTAATCAAGATGTGTGGAATTATAAGGTTAAATGAGAGAGCAAGCAAGTTGTTGTATGTATAAGAGAGAATGAGTCATCTAGGACATAGGAATATGCTTAAGAGTGACAATGTGTAATGCTTTACAATGAGAGTGTTTAAAGAATGCACCTTTGCATATCTTTTATGAAAGAAATCCAATTAAGGTTGTTTACCTTAATAGATCTTGTATTTGTTTCTTTGTTTTAATTAATTGATGATTACTAAAGTTTAGTACATGTATGTTAGAATTTTACAGCAAGAGATGACAAGAGGGAAGATGTTTAAATATAATGACTAATAGGGCGGTCTACCTAATCGAGATGAAATTTAGGGAGAAGGCTCAATCGATCCGAAGACGGTGCCAAATTTGGGCAAGTGATTCATTTTTCTATTATTTAGGAGATGGTGTTGATATTAGGTTATTAAGAGAAACTTATATAAGTAATAAGGGTTCTCGGTTTGATTTTTCAGAAATGACATCCAAGTCTTGCTTATCAAGTTGGAGTACTTATAAGTTTCCCGATGGAAATTCATAAGTAGTCATTCCTACTTAGAGTGTGTTAAGTTTAGCATGTATAATTTGACCATAGCTAATAACACAAATATTTGAACACTTTAGACTCTCAACGATAAACATCTTTATTGACAAGTTCGCGAGTTTGACAATTTATTGGACTAAATCTGTTGTCTTGCAATCGACTTCGTGATTTCATGTAATAACAAAAGATGGTTAAAACTGTTAGATCAAGACAATATCTATAGTCATTTGATCGATTATTTCTGTAATCTAGATAATCCTAGTCTCTCGAATTCATGTTCATATTAGAATTTTGTAATTAGATTGACTAGTGAGATTAATTATAGTTTGAATAAAATCATCTTAATGTCAAAATCTCTTACGATCAACCTATTGGAAAGAAAGCACCAAAAATGGTTTGTGGCATATGATTCAATTCTTCTTAATCCTAACCTTAGATGGTTAAAGGGTTCTCATTTGGTGAAGAAGAAATATTATGCTTATTTGATAAAGTAAGAGAGAGTTTTGATGAGAAAATTGTTTGAGTTTTGAGTTGTACTTTTGAATTGTTTGAGCAAAGTTACATATGTTGTGCATTTTCTCATATTTGGATTTTCAGAGATGAAGACTTTACCAATTGCATTTCAAGGTAAATTACTTGAATATTTTAGACAAAATATTCAAGTCGTCAATCCTACTTTATTGTGTATTTTATGCATATATTTGCCAAATATTTAGAAGACAACTATTGGACAAGTAGACTCAATATGACATCATCTACCCAAGTGTGAGTTATGATTCGATGTATATTCTTATTTTCTTGGGAAAGGTGATTTCATTCTATTGTCGTTATTTTCATATCATCGAGTGTGATTGAGGTATGTAGGTTTAAGATAATATTCTTGTTATATTTTGATATAAATCTTAATGCTAGACACAATAAGAATAGATTTCTTGTCCATACTCGAAACTTGTCATTTAGATACTCGATAATAACATCTAATCTGTTTGAAGGAATAGTTGATATATATTCGAAATCTTTCTTGACCCTTAATGAACACTCTTTTAAAAGAAGACAAATAAAGATTTTCATAGTGTGTTCCACTAATCTAAGACTAGTTTTGTAAGTCGGTGAAGGTTGTTGCATGAATAAGGACAAGTAATTTCTTACTTCAAGATGGGAATATAACTATGCATTTCGTGCGAAAAAACTATTTGTTGTTTATGCTTGTATGCATAGATTTGATATTTTATTAGTTATATGATATGAGTTTTCTAACCATTTTAATACAACACACATCTTTTGTAAAACACTATATTTTTATAAAAATAATATAATTATGTGTGTGTTAGAACAATGCAAGCACAAGCAAAGTTTTAAAAATATATTTTCTTTTACTTAATTACCAATGTATTAATACAATCTTTTATTTTGTTTAACCAACCCGAAGTCAAACAACGCAAGATGATAAAAATATTTAAACATCTTGTTGTAAGAGAGATAATGTGTTGGAGATATTTTAATGATGGGTTTTAATATATGATATAACACCCTGTGTTTTTAAGTCATGACGAAGTCCGATTAAATCCTACTTATTTATTTTTTGTGTTTCGTTCGAGTTATGCTTGTAATATTCATGTATTAAGTAAAATCGCGTTAGCTAATTAAGCGTTCATGATGACGGGGGCATCAATCAATTAAGCGTTGGCATTAATAAAGTATTAAATAATTATTTTGAGAATAATTATGGTCATTGTTCATTTATTTTTATCGGTCACGTAAGTTAAATTCGTTTCACGATAAAGTACGTTTAAGCATACCTGGAACCTCAAAAATATTTCTACGCTTCAACAAATACCTACGTTTTTATACAACGATCAAAGTTTATGAAACTTTATGCATATGAGCATACATATACATGTCCTATATAAATGTATATGTACAAATTAACAAACACTTTACAAGTATACTTTCATATAAAAAGAAAACTACACTTTACATTTAATTAAAACTTTCATACTTTCACTTACACTTTCCTTTTATAAAATGCAAGTAAACATTACAAGAAAGAAAAGAAAAGAAACTAGAAACATCATCCCTAAATTCCATGGGATGATGTCTCTTTTAGGGAACATAAGACATAGAAACACAAACCATTAATACCCTTGTTTCCCTCCTTGTGCTCCCTTGAATCCCACGGTCAAACCCCCTCCCCCCCTTTGAATTCTTGGTCAAACTTTGACTAACAAATATCTAGTTTCCTTTCCTATAAATACATGCTCATACATGTGAAGTTTCTTACACTTTTCACTTATGAAATTCATTTTCTTTCTCTCTTTCTCTCCTTAAACCCCACGGCTCAATAAGCCATCCATAAGCAAACCATACAAAATTTTATACAATCCATACAAGCCTATACACATCAATCCTAAGGCATCCTAAGATATTCTAAGGTATTTCCAAGCATTGGCTAACCTTTTTCAAGTATTAATCAAGAAAAGTGAAACTAGGGTTTTAAAATGGAAAGCTAGGGTTTTATATCTAAACAAGGGTTTAGATACTTTGGTTCATCATCTTACATCATAATAAGGTTATCTAAAAACCTTCATGTCTTTACTTTCATCATTTTTATATGTTTACATGTTTTATATAACTATATCACCACTTAGGATTTTTAATATGTAAAACGAATTATCACTTATGTTTATGAATTTACACACTTTTCTTATGTCATATTGTTATATATATCATGGAAAAATGGATTAATAAATATGTTGACATGTTGTTTAAGTATAAACATGATTTTGTATAAATTTGGGTTTATAAAGTTAATAAAACAAACTCTTTATAAATGAACACACTTGGATAATAAAAGGGTGATTTGATTTCGACTTCATACAGTAGGTTTGACATTACATAAAAATAATACGCCTCATGACGATTCCAAAATGATAAGAAACTCGAAAAACCGATTTATAACGAAAAAGATACGTTAGTTACGAGTTTACGACGAGAAATACTTTTATAAAACTATTTTTATAAAATTTACTATTCATTACAGAAAGTGATATTTTTAAAACATCAAAAATATGATATAACTTTTAATTACGAGATCGTACTCGAAAGAATCGTTAAAAACGGAGCTATAACGAATAAAATACGACGTTTACGAGTTTACGATAACAAAAACTATAAAAATAAGTATATATCTGTTATGAACAGTAAAAATCACTATTCATCAGAAAAACTAAAATTTTAAAAATGTTATATTTTGATAACTCGACTTAATACGAAAATGTGGACATAAGAAACGTAAGAAACGGGCTTAAAACGAGAAAGTTACGCATTATTTTCTAACTTGTGCACTATTTCCTGAGGTGAATAGTGTTGGTTCGTTTTTAAAATAAATTTTTGCGAAACATTTTAGAATCATTTATATAATATTTATACATGTCTTAAACTTTATAAATATTATTTTACAAAGACAATTGAATTATATATTCGATTATACGAGTTCAAATACACGAATAATATTTAGCAAATGCAATTTAAATATTATTTCGCAAACACGAGTAGACGGTGATGTAGCTATATAGAATCATACGTTGTATTAGTTATCAAAGTACTATATTACTAGGGAGTTTCATAATGATGAGGCCTCTTCGGGGTGGCGTATCGACGAGTTGCTGGATTTACGATTTAAAGTGTCCTAGCTCCTCATACGTTCACTACACGACCTCTTAATTATGATAGCCCGAACGATAGTATGATGAGCTATATATTAATCTAAGTGCTTAGTACTTATACGACCTATATTGGATTAGGTTGCCTTCGGATTCCTTCGTGACGCATTTTTCTATTGTGATATACTTTGTGGATTACTATTCACTCGAGGTGAGTTCATAGCCCCCTTTTTCTACAATTGTTTTACAAAATCTACGGGGTGAATTACATTGCTTGTTTTACTATTGGACACAAGTGTTTTTCAAAGTGTATGCTATCCAGATTACTGCCTGATTATTAATGCCTAAGTTACCTTATTGCCGTGAAGTCCCTATTTATCATGAACCGTCAATTGCTATTATAGTGAGCGCTAGTGTTATGGATAGATCTATCGGGACTGACAATCCCCACCTTTCCTTGGGTCACTAGTTTGATCAGGTGCATTTAACATTGAGAGGTGTTAGGGTGTTGGCAAGCATCCTATTTTCTGATTGGGGCACAAATCTAGTTAAGGCTTCGGTGTCATGAGCTTAGTGCAATAATAAACGTTTTGGACTACTGAATGTGTTTCAGAGTCTACTATTACTTCGATCTTGTGGTCCACCCTTTTTACTGATAAACCTATGATTTCACTCAACCTTTGTGTTGACTTTTAGCATGTAATTTCAGGTCCTAGTGTATTTTTGGAGTGGAAAGAGTAAGACCTTGTTTCTTGCTTGATTTCCCTTTATCTATTCTTAATTTTTGTCATGCCAGACTTTGGTTCTTTCTTTGTATAGACGGCGAGAGTTTCATTTAAGCTTCAGGTGTCTACGTTTGTCTTAACTCGTGTAAACTAAAACATTTATTTTTCATATAGCAAAGCGATGAGATCGGGTTGCAATTTTTAAATGCCCAGTATGCACGATGTTCAATTTCAAACGGTATGTGGCAGTTTTTTCTTATATATTGAGTTTGTTGTGTCGGTTACCGGTAGTGTGTTTTGTAGGCATCGAAAAGCCCACAGAGAATCAATCAAGTTTTCTTGACCATAATAGCAGATTGTCTTTAAACAGTTTTTCTAGAAATTCTTTAAGGAGACATGTTAGTGTTTTCAACTTGACCACTAGTTTGAGGGTGATAAGATGTAGAGAAACGGTGATTAACTCCATATCTTTTCATGGTTTTTTCCATTATGTTGTTACAGAAGTGGGTCCTCAGTCGCTTGTAATTAGAGCTTTGAGCATTCGAAACGGCAATAATAGTTACGTTCAAAGGTGATATACTACTCGGGCGTCATTGGTTGGTAATAGCTTGAGCTTCGACCCATTTGATCGCCATAATCTACGGCGACTAGATGTATTCAAACTTATATGATTTCGAGAACAGTTCCCATAAAGTCGATACCCCATATGTCAAAAATTTCACATACTTGAATGTTGTTCAAGGGCATCTCATCATGTTTTGATATATTTCCGGTCTTTTGGCATGCGTCACATAAGCGGACTAGAGTATGAGCTTCTTTGATGATTGTTGGCCAGTAAAATCCTGAATCAAGGACCTTTTTAGTAGTTATGTTTGGTCCATAATGTCCACCGGTTGGTCCCGTGGTGACATTGTATCTAAAATGGTTGTGGGTTTATGGTCCATGTTTTACAACATCTGATCATACCGGTCGTTTAACATACTTTTAAAAGCGTAGGGTTCCTCCCAAAAGTAGTGTTTGAGGTCAAAGAAAAATTTATTCATTTGTTGATACGTCATCCCTTTTGGTATAATATTACCGACTAGGTAGTTTGCAAAGTCTGCGAACCATGGTTCGTTTTTGGTGTTGATTTCCATAAGAGTTCCTCCGGGAAAGTTATCATCGACTTCACTATCATCGCTTTTCGGTACCTTTTCTATCTTTGATTTCTATGTCAAATTCTTGTAGAAGTAAGATCCATCGGATAAGGCGTGGTTTAGCATCTTGCTTTTTGAATAAGTGCCTTAGAGCTGAATGATTGGTATGAATAATAGTTTTTGAGAGAATAAGATAGGATCTGAATTTCTCAAATGCAAAAACTACAGCCATAAGTTCTTTTTCGGTTACTGTGTATTTTTGTTGAGCAGAATTAAGGGTTTTGCTTGCGAAGTAGATTGGGTGAAAGTTTTTACCATCTTTTTGATCCAAGACGGCTCCTACAGCGAAATCACTTGCATCACATATAAGTTCAAATGGAAGATTCCAGTTTGGGCTTACGATCACAGGAGCACATGTGAGTCTTTCTTTCAATAATTCAAATGCTTTTTAACATTCATCATTGAATTCAAATGGAGTGTCTTTTTCGAGTAGTTTAGTAGGGGGTGGAAGTTTTGAGATTACATCAATTTTTGCTTTGTCAACTTCAAGTCCTGAGCTGGACACCTTGTGTCCGAGCACAATTCCTTCTTTGACCATAAAGTGACATTTTTCCCAGTTTAGAACGAGATGAGCGTCTTTACAACGTTGGAGCCTTTTATCAAGGTTGTTTAGGCATGTGTCGAAAGAGTTTCCAAAGACGAAGAAATTGTCCATGAATACTTCGACGGATTCTTCGATCATATCGTGAAAGATTGCCAACATACATCTTTGAAATGTGGCAGGAGCATTACATAAACCGAAAGGCATTCGCCTATAAGCGTATGTGCCGAAAGGACATGTGAATGTTGTTTTTTCTTGGTCATTAGGATCGATAGGAATTTGAAAATACCCAAAAAAACCATCGAGGAAACAGAAGTGTTAGGATTTAGAGCTTCTACACTTAGTATTGCTGACAGTTAGTTAGTACTGCCAGTTCAATGTTAGTACTGCCAGTTATAGTTAGTACTACTAGTTGTATATTTAGACTGTCATATATAGTTAGTACTGCTTAAGTGATATGCATGATCACTTAACGCGTTTTGTAAGCCTATTAGGGTTTCCTTGGTGTATAAAAGGAACCCTTACGGCATAGTTAGATATATGAATCCAAGATAGAAAAGTTATAGTTATTAGGCAAAACATATAGTTGTTTTGTGAATCATTCAATATATTGAAAGTTTTGTGAAAGTTCTTGTGTCACTGTTACATTGTTTCTTCTGGTGTATAAAGATTAGTTTTCGCATAATCTTTATATATTACTCAAGGTTTTTATCAAAGTTGTTTAAGATCTATCTAAGACAACTTAAGCTTTAACAAGCTAATCTAAGATCTGTAAAAAGGGGATCAACATGAAGTATTTATTTCCTGCTAGTCTTTTTAGCATTTGATTCATAAAAGGTAAGGGAAAGTGATCTTTTGTGGTTGCTTCATTGAGTTTACAATAATCGATGCATACTCGCTAACCCGTAATGGTTCTGGTTGGAACAAGTTCATCATTTTCGTTGGTGACAACTGTAATACCACATTTCTTTGGTACACAGTGGATAGGACTAACCCAAGGACTATCGGCAATTGGATAAATTATACCGGTATCTAAGAGTTTCATGATTTCTTTTTTGATAACTTCTTGCATGTTCGGGTTTAACCTTCTTTGTTTTTGGACAACTGGTTTCTTATCATCCAGAAGTTGTATCTTGTATTTCCAGAATGATGGGCAATTACCAGGAATATCTGTTGTTTTCCAAGCGAAGGCTTGCTTATGTTTTTTAAGGACGGATATGAGCTTGTTCTTCTTTTCTTTGGATAGCTAAGATTATATGATAACATGAAGAAAAGAGGGTTCTTCCAGAAATGCTTCTTTCAATGCCATGATATCAACCTTTTTTCCTAAAAACTGAAAACTCCAGTTGTATGACTTCCTATCTTGAGTTGCTCCAGCATAGTCAATATTTAGTATAAAGTAAATAGTTCAAATGGAGATTCCCTAGAATACCAAAGGGCCTAAGTTGGTTTGCCTTTCAAAGATCTACAATTCCTTTGATTGATAATGAGATGTGATGTCTTTGGCGGTAACTTGAATCTGACGCAAGCATATTCTAAAACCATAATAATCTGGCTAGATGCTGTGAGATACATCAAAGACCCAATCATAGATCTATAGAGATGTACATCAACATCATCAGCATATCCATATTTAACTAAAGGCTTTTCCAAATCAACTGGAGTAAAAGCAGACTTCACATCTGTGTAGTTAAATTTCTTCAAAATCTCAACTACATATTTATCCTGACTGATAAATATTCCATCTTCCTTCTGTGTTACCTATAATCCTAAGAACAAAGTAAGTTTATATACCTCATCTAAAACTTATCCTTCATAAGCTTCTCAAATGCAGTACACAGCTCCTTGTTTGTAGAGCCAAAGATAATGTCATCAACATAGACATGTACAAGAAAAATATCTCCTTTTTGCTTCTTGATAAATAATGTTTGGTCTATCTTCCCTCTTTTAAACCCATTTCCCAACAGATAGTTATCCAAGGTTTCATACCATGCTCTTGGAGCTTGATGCAACCCATAAAGTGCCTTAACCAAAACATTGGTAAACTTTTCTGGTATGGATAAGCTAGGAATCTTAAAATCCTTGGGGTGGTTTAGTAACATAAACCTCTTCCTCAATGGTTCCATATAAGAATGAACTCTTCACATCCAATTTGATATACCAGAAAACCCAATAAAGAGCAGAGGCTAAAATAATCTTATTTGCCTCAAATTCTTGACACCTGAGCAAAAACCTTATTTTCATAGTCTATACCTTCTTTACGTGTCCTATGACCCTGTGCAACCAACCTTGCTTTATTCCTAATCACAATCCCTCTTTCATCTTTCTTGTTTCTGAAGACCCATTTTGTTCTAATGGCCCTCTTTCCAATAGGCAAATCCACAAGTATCCAAACCTGTTAGAGTTTGAATTGCAAAAGTTCTTCCTGCATTGCTTCTACCCAAGATGAATCAGATAGAGCTTTAGCAATGCTTGTGGGTTCAATCTGTGATAGGAAACAAGCATATAAACAAGTATTCAGGGTATCATGTGTTTTCTGTTCATATACAGCACTGAGAAACCCTTGTTCAGAAGTAGGTTTTGTCATTCTTCTTGTCTGAACAGATGACTTCACATCACCAATCACATTTTCAATTGGGTGATCTTTATGAATTCTTGTATTGGGAGTGGTTGGAACTGTATAGGAATTTGTGATGTTCCCCAAATCAACTTCTGGTTCATCTTCATCACTGAAGAACTCAACATGAGTGGCTTCAAGTGTATGACTAGCTCCCATTGTGAACATGTCTTTAGGGCTATCTTGATCATATGAACTAGCAGTATTAACTGATGGATCAACAGTGTTAAGTTTAAAACGACCAGTATTAACTTCAGGACTGGCAGTATTAACATGTTGTCCAGCAGTATTAACTTCCTTATGACTGCTATCATCTTCATACTTGTCTTTTTCATCATTCTCATTATCTGAACCATCTTCAACCTACTTTTGATCATCAGCAACAGATTTTGGTTCACCATTACTAACATCCTTGGAAGGTGAATCAAAGTATGAAGTATCTTTCCAAATTGGCATCACAATGCAATCTTGACTGATTTCTTCTTTATGTGTAGATGTACTTGTATTAAGTTCTCCTTGTATACCTGCATATTTATTAGTGATTGTACCTGCAGCTACTGGTACATAATTCATAGAGTGGGTTAGAGAATCAATATCAAACAACCACTTTGGACCATTATCTTCTATCATAGGCTTATTCTCTAAAAACCCAATATGCAAGTTTTCTTCTACCCTCCTGGTTCTAGTGTTGTATACCCTAAAAGCTTTACTACTCAAGGAATATCCAACAAAGAAACCTTCATCACTTTTGCCATCAAACTTGCCTAAATTGTCTAAAGTATTAAGAATGGTAACATGACATCCAAATGGTCTCATAAAGCTTAGAGCTGGTTTAAAACCTCTAAAAAGTTCATAAGGTGTCTTGTTATGAGGCTTGACTACTAAGACCCTATTCTGTACATAGCAAGCAGTACTAACTGCTTCAGCCCAAAATGTGGTAGGTAACTTAGAGTCAGCTAACATGGTTCTAGCAGCCTCAATTAGTGTCCTATTCCTCCTCTCAGCCACACCATTTTGCTGAGGAGTCCTAGCTACACTGTATTCCCTCTTAATACCTTTTTCTCTACAAAAATCATCCATAACTTTATTCTTAAATTCTGTTCCATTATCACTCCTGATTATTTTTACTTTCTTATCCCCTAGGTTTTCTATTTCTTTGATAAAATTCTTACGAATCTCACTGGTTTCATCCTTAGATGCTAAAAAGAAAACTCATATAAACCTGCTATAATCATCAGTGACTACTAAGCAATACTTCTTATGCATTAAACTACTCACAAAAGTTGGACCAAACAGATCCATATGAAGCATAAACAAAGGCTTAGTAATTGGATTCAGAACTTTGGACTTACAAGAAGCTCTGTGTTGCTTCCCTTTAAGACAAGCAACACAGGTTTGGTCATTTTCAAAACGTTTTGACTATTAACTATTAAACTACGAACTATTATAAATAATAAATATACGGGGTGACCGAGTCTTTTACTCATATCTAACACAAAGCATTGATTCATCTAATGTAGCCTTTGCAATAAGACAAGTCAAACTCTCTTTAGGAACAATGTTCTTTATATCAAAACTGTACATATTGTCCTTTTTAGGAATTTTAAGAAGTATCTGATTTTCATCAAGCAACTTAAAATTTAGAGATAAGACAAGACATTCAATGTCAGTAAAAAGGACATAGTTCTATTTGTCACACATTTGTGAGACA
>BQNB010138776.1:0-17655 GCA_026074375.1 Tanacetum coccineum
CTCTATAATTAATTTTTTTGGGATCAATTTACCTTGTAATTATATGGACTTTGGATTAATTTATTTTGGATCAATACTCATTTACCTCCGTTATTAAACATTTTGGATCGATTTACTTTACAATTTACTATAAAAGAGAGGAATAGTCTACCTCAGTAATACTCTAACTCCGTAAGTAGCAAATGGACTTTTCATGAATTTGTTGGTTCTAATCGTGTAGAGAGATGATAGAGGAGAAACTGAGATCTGATATGAATGGTGAGAAGGGAAGAGAAAAGGTTTTGTATTTGGTTTTACAAAGGGGCGGGATGCACATAAAAATTAAAAAAAT
This sequence comes from Tanacetum coccineum, assembly GCA_026074375.1. Lineage (NCBI taxonomy): Eukaryota > Viridiplantae > Streptophyta > Magnoliopsida > Asterales > Asteraceae > Tanacetum > Tanacetum coccineum. The sequence goes on from BQNB010138776.1 coordinate 332, forward strand.
AGATGAAAAAGGGAGTGAGGGTGCAAAATTTATGTTTACCAAAAAAATTGTTTTATCAAAAAATTTGTTTCACAAACATTTAACTTATGTAAAATGGGTATTGAAAAAATTGCTCGAGCGCCTAGGCACTACGCGGGGATTAACCAGCCGAATTTTCATTAATCGGCTTTATAAATCGGTTCGGTCAAAAATCGTTTGACATACCAATTCATCGGATAAAAATTAGGCATAAACCGGCCAAATCGGACAAAAATCGGCTAAAACGGCCAACTCGGTTACTGATAGAAATCGGCCAGATACGACATAAATCGGCTAAATCGGATTAAAATCGGCTAAATCGGGTATATATTTCAAAATTTTATAATCTATGTAGAAGATCTAAACCGATTAATCCCGCGTAACCGGTTAATCACTAGGCGGTATCCGGCCGCCCTGCTAGCACCTAACAATTTTTGCAACCTTGTGTAAAATAGTAATGGTTTGTTGATCAAATTTTTAATAATTAAATTTTTTTATCAGTAAGTATGAGATTCATGATGAGTAATTCAATATTACACGTGTAGTTTTCTTTATTAGATTTATGATGTAATCGAGCCAATTTTTATACACAATTTCACATAATATTTTTTATGTTAATGTTTTACTGTGCCCGAAATTTTTGTCAATTGGTCCACACAAAGTTGAGTTTAGATCGTCACATAACTCAAATCACCTAAAGAATTTTCATTTTGAAAAGTTCGTGTAGCCGCTATATATTTGTATTTTCCAAATGTACTACGAACTTGTCAAGCTTAGCTTTACTATAGAATTGAATATCAAAACTTCTTGATCAAGAATTCAATTGAGTTCAACCGATCTTTCATCTTCGCTTGACCTAAAACAAATTAAGCAGAGTTTCGTTTCCTAGAAATGTCATCAATCGCTTGACGTTAACCTGACATAAATTGCCTACAAACATATTTCGCCTACAAACATATTTCGCCTACAAACATATTTTGCCTACATACATATTTCGCTAGATTGAATCATATTTTGCTAGCTTCAAAATAAAAACATACTTTTTCCACAAAAATCACTAAAAACACACCCTTTTGATGTTTTACCTTGAATTTTTCTTGCACAACTAGTTATCTTAGACCTAGATCTTGCTTAAAAACATAAACTTTAACACTTTTAAACAAAAAAATCTAGGCTTTGATTTTGAAGACACAAAACAAAAAGACAACTAAAAGATACGATCTAAACAAGATATAAACGCACACAAGCTTACGATATCATCCCATGGTGACTGATACCAATGGTAGATGTATCAAATTACATAACAAATGAGCAAGAAAGAAAGTTTAGAGAGAGAGAAAGTAGGTTGAAACACTTAGAGAGAGAAAGGAAGGGAAAATATATTGTTAAAACCTTTTTCCTTTTATTCCGAGATGACTTTTAAAAAGATCATTTTTGAAAGAATTTGACTATTTCTCCCCCTCAAATAGTGTCTCGTTTTCTATTTAAAGAGTGATGAGGTGTCATTTTATACACTATTTCAGGGTTATTTAACCCCTTAAATCATGCAAATATACCCAAATTATGTGCTTAATTGTTTGTTTTTAGGTTTTTAGCACTTGGATGACATTTGGAGGAAATACACGTAACTTAGGCTCATTTGGAGAAGAAATAGACAAGATTACGGACTTACACCAAGATTCACCAAGAATTATGTTCTCAGAGTATGAAGACGGCATCAGGAGCACTAAGCAACGCAATCATGATCTATTTGGTGATGGCGTCAGAGATTTGGCTACGGTGTCATAATGTAGCCGACTTAAAGTGGATCTAGAAGCATCTACATAGCGACGACATCAGGAGCATAAAGCGATGCCATCACGTCGATATCTTTATAAATATAAGGCCGTTTTTAGGGTTTCAAGGTGTAACTTTTGAGATAACTTTGTATAACTTAGGGAGACGAACCCTAGTCTTTATAGCAGCTTTATAGGTCGTATTTAGGGCCTCAAAACCCTATTGTACTACCTTGGATCCATGTTTTAATTCAAGTAAGGTTATTTATCATTAATCATTCAATATGTCTATGTGTTGTGTGATTGATTTATCTTCTTGCTTCCTTTATAACATGCGAGGCTAAACCCACCTTTGTATTTGCTTATAATTGCATGAAAGTCAGATTGTAGATCCTTTTACTGTTGCTTCTTGTTGATGAATATGCACGTAAGGCCTTAGAAAACCAGCTTTTGTCTGTATCACTGTTGACACATCTAGGGAAACACGAGTGCATAGAAAGGATATCATCGGGTAACAGTCTCCATACTACCTTGCCCCTTATATGGTTGATCCCTCTTAAGGTATTTCACATTCATTTAATATACTCTTAGGGGCCTTGTAATAGTCTTCATACTACCTTACTTGTGCTTTGCCTTAACGGAATATTAAATAGATGACAAATTCGTGTAATTCGTTCATAACCTAGGAAATACTTACACATTACATCTCAAGTGTGACAAGTCAACATGATTAGGAGAAACAATCTAATAAGTAATGCATGATTAAGTAAATACATTCAATTATCATAAAGTTATCACCCGTAGATTAGATTAGATATTAGTTTAGTTATTAGTTTATCAAACCAACCTCTCAAACCCTAGATTTACATGCTTTCCTATAAATATAAAAATACAAAAATAATCTTCTCTCAAACCCTATAATTCTGTTAGACCGTGATCAAGCCTTCCTAGCATATTCCCCTAGAGAACGATAACAACCACTGAGGCTTGCCTATACTACTACTACAACGGTTAGGTACTCTGCCTAGAGAGTTGTAAAACTTCTTGTTAAAGTCCTATGATGACCGCATCAAGTTTTTGGCGCTGCTGTCGGGGAATAGTTAGGTTTTGATCATTGTTTAACTTAGTTCTAATCGCTTGAATCCTTTTAAATGAGACTTTAATTCCACATATTTGCTTTCTCGTAGTCTATCTTTTTTCTTTGTGTTAATTATTTCATAATCTATTCTTGTTGACCACCATAGGAGACGAGAATCCTATCTGTACTCTTGGAGACTACTCCAAACCTAGCCACGAAGGCTACACAAATACCATCAAGATCCCCGTATGGAACAACATGGTATCTCTTCGATCCGACACCATCTGGTTGGTGCAAAATGGATGCTCATTCCATGGACTTCGGTCCGAGGATCCAAACCAACACCTCAAGGATTTCCTAAAACTTGTGGACTCACTTGACCTTGACGGTGAAAACAGGGAAAGAACGTGCCTGGGTTTATTTCAATTTTCCCTTCGCGATCAAGCTAGCAACTGGCTTGACGTTCCAGCAAGATCCATCACTACATAGGAGGATCTTACTACTCATTTACTTGCTCAATTCTTTCCACCAGCAAGGACTGCAAAACTCTGCAACAATATCCTGATGTTCTAAAAACATCATAGAGAATATCTATCTGAAGCATGGACTCATTTCAATGACTTACTCCATAAAGTCCCTCATCATGGCATCGACCTTTTGCTCCAAGTCTAAATTTTTATGACCATGTCAATTATGTCACAAGACGAACCATTGACCAATCGGCCGGTGGTAATCTTCATGACCGAAACACCGAAGAATCCTAGGCATTAGTAGAGGACCTCGCCCTCTATAACAACGAAAGTTGGAACAACCCAAGGGATTTTGCTAAGCCGGTAATTGCTTTGCCTCAAGATGTTATGAGTACATCCGGCTGCCGTCTAATCGAGCTCAAAAATCAAGTTCAACGCTTGATGGAGGCTCATCTTGCTCCAACGCAACCTACTTAAGTGAACAAGATTACTACCTCATGTACAATCTGAAGTGGTCCCCACGACACTCAGTATTGCATGGAAGATCCCGAACAAGCTTTTGTTGAATACACATCCTCGCATACCAATGAAGCGGGAGGTAAGTGGTATACTTTTAAGCCCGAGAAAAATAATTTTGGTGACACTTATAATCCATTATGGAAAAGTCACCCAAACCTTAGGTGGAGACAACCCCAAAATTCCTAAAATAATTTTTCAAACCCACATAACCGGTTCCAGCACAACAGTTCGATCCTGAACTATTCCTTCCATAACAATCCTTAAAGCTTTAACAGTCAATTAAATCTAGAAGGATTAGTATCCAACTTCATGGCATCTCAAAAGCTAGACTATCCAAGTTTAAAGCCGATTTCAAACAACAACAAGGCAAGATGACCAACAAAATCAACATAGTACTGAAGGCCATCACCGATCGAATAGCAAGAGCACTACCTAGCGACACGGTTAAGAACCCGAAATTGAGTACTTCCCTAGTCTTGTCTGCTCGTTCTTACCTAAATTTAGACCCGCAATGCTCAAACCATATCCACAGTTTGATCAATGCCGTCATAATCCATTTTGAGCAACAAAACGACTCCTATGATGAAATAGCAAAAAATAATAAGGAAGAAGAAAAGGACAGCCTATAAAATATCCATATCAACCCTTCTACATCGCCCAATCCATCAGTTGCATTCATCACCAAAAAAGTCCTCAAATTCAATTCATTCTTCGAGTCACTCGGGTTGCTTCCTTAATCATCTGACACCGAGGTCGTTTACAAAAAGGGGGACGATGGAGAAGTCATTTTTATTAAGTTAATTAGAATGAATGATGACTCTAGTGAAGAAGAACTCGAAGAGGAAGGGAGTACAACAACCGAAGGGGTAGGAGTAGAATACTTTGACATATTCCCAACTAGGAGTAAGCTAGCGTATTACAAATAACTTATGTGTGGCCCAATCCCTTCAATATTTTTAAAGAACCCCATCATCATGAAGGGATGCCTGTCGAACCTCAAGATACTCTGCAACATTGGGCATGTGCATGTGGAAAGAGCCTACATTAACCTTAACTCTTCTCTAAACATCATAGCCTGAATGATGTATAATTGGATCATGAGGAGAAAACTTGACCCAAGGAAAACACGAATAGAGGAGTTAGCAATTTCACAGGAAGGATTAAAGGGATGTATGTTTTCATTGGAAACTTCACCTATGTTATAGACTTCATGATTGTTGAGGATATTAGTTCAATCATAGACCATAGGTTGTCGCAAGTAGTGCTAGGGAGGCCTTTTGTTAAAATATCCAACATGACTTACGACCCGAAGGAGTAGCTAGGTTCACCAACAAAAACAATAAAGTTACCTATAAGATGCCCCATAAGATAGAACAGTATAACTCATTGTCGAGCCTAGAAAAAGAGCACACAAAATCAATCTACCTTAGAAATGAGGAGGGCAAGAGAAGAGGAGTAGAGTACGTGATGAGCAAGATATTAGGATTTTACAAAGAATGCCTAGAGCTTAGACCCGAATACCTAACTGGAATGGATGATAAAGGAGAAGTTACGTAAGAACGTGCGACTTCGATTCTAGCTACAAGACTCATAAATAAAGAAAAACACTTTTTGGGAGGCAACCCAATATTTACTTTTCTCGCACATTAGGAGTGTCTTATGTTTTAATTCTTCATTGTTTGTTTTATTTTGTTTGAATTATTTTTTAATCGTGCTTTGTTTGTTTGTAACTTCGTCTTATTTGCAATCAAAGGTATTTTGCACCAAAATAAGTGTAGGGCAATATATTCGGTTTTAAGAACCCAGTTCAAACATTTAAAATAAATTATTTAGATTAATTCGCGTCAGTTTCGAGTCATATGATTGTAATGACTAATTCCAGGTTTTTATGCAGTGCTTTCTTTAGTTTTGACTTATAAAAATTGTGTGGAGAAAATTTCTCATTAAAAACGAAGAAGAAATTTTCACAGACGCTGGAGATGGCATCAAGATTTATCCTGACGGTGTCGCGTCTCCAGCTATGTAAAAATTCAATTTTTTTCTAGTCTTCCTAAAAAATAAAATGTGCAATATTTAAAATATGTAATTCTTTTGTAAACCTGCAGAAAAACCTATGATTATATCATTACTCTCATCTTATCTTTACTTCTTTCGTAGAGTCGAAACCCTAAACCCTTGTTGTATATATATCTATCTTGCTGATTTTATGCTTGGTGCAGCTGTCTTTGTCTTTGATTACAGGTTATATTTAATGAGAAGAAGCTTGGAAGTTCTTAGGAAGTTTTATTGGATAATTCTTAAAGGACGATTTAACAAGTTATTGCATGTTTCTTCACTATTATTAAGCAAACCAGGGGAGTACTAGTTTCTTTTACTTGTTTTCTTTTCCTTTTATTCATTTTTATGGGTACTTATATAGAACATTAGGGACAATGTTCAACTTAATTGTAGGAGGGGGGAAATAAGCCTTAGAAATTATTCCTTCATTTTTCATTTGCTTGTTCCTTAAAATGATGGGTAATATATCAAAACATAGCATAAAAAGGTAATTTTGACCTAAATTTATTTTTTTTAACGACACATACCGACGAAAATCAAGTATTAATAGCGTCTCATGGATATGAATGTATATGACTAGCACAAAAACTCTCAGAATCCACCCCAAAAATGTGAGGTTTGCCTTTAGATCTATAGGAATTCAGGTATCCATTATTAATACCCAAGAAAGTTTATACCTTTAGCTTTCTTGAGTTAAGGAGTAAGCAATCATGTGTGTCTATTTCGTCGTTACGGATGTGTATATGTGGTTTTGTCACCTTTTCTGGTGCATTGAGATCGGTATTAAATTATATAAGTGTATCGGTAGTATATTAAATTCTAGAACTTGTTTTTGTGATGCATTCCGAGACCGCATAATGAGTATTAGGATTTGCTAGATAAGAGGCACTAGGATTAACCCATGTTTTAAACCTATAATTGTTATTATGGTCACATCGGCTATATAACTATCCTACACCCTTATCATGCACTCATTTTTAGTGCAGGATACCCCTAGTACAACCCTCTGAGCCTATCCTTTTCATGGTTCTCGTAATTTTCTGGTAGATTCCAGATTATTAATGAAGATCATTGTTAACCCTTAAACCAATCGTTACACCCAAATCGCCTTAGCCTACCTTGTATGTACTCGCTTATAGTATATTATTGTGTTAACCCAAATTAATTATTTGAGTACACGGTTGCTAAGTCCTTATCCTTGTAAATATAGCTTTGGGGTGATTGGGATTCATGGTAGTATTTATTTCATAGAATAACGGGGAAGAAAAGTTAAATCAATACCCCCATATGTTTGTTAGATGATCTCCATGTTATTTTGATCCACCTCAAATGAGGTTATTAGTTAGATTGTAAATAATTAAGTATGTAAAATTTCAAGTGTAAGGGTGTGCCTATAAACCTCCATGATGTATTATATGTTTAAGCAATGGCAGGGCAAAAGTGTACAAAAAAAATTTGTATATAAAAAAAGAGTAAAAAGAATGTATGGGCCGCCATTTGCTTATGTTTATGTTTATATTAGAGTCAAGAAAAGAAAAAGAAAGAGATTAATGTAGAGTTGTGTAGAGTTTGTTTATCTTCGTCCGAGTCTTAGCTTAGCAACCAAACCAACGTGTATTTGTATAGATAATTAGCTAACCCTTCCACTCTAAATTCACCCAAAGCCACCCAAATGTATCCCATCCGTTTCTGTTTCCATTATATGTTATCTTACGCCTACACCCCACAACCATTTAAAAGACCTCTTAGATAGTAATGAATAATGCTTGCACCTAGCGATGGAGGTTTGATCCTTTACCAAGCCTATGGTAATTTATATGCTATGACAGGTAATGAGTGTTGATTTTCTGTTTCCCCATTATGTTATAATTTATTATACACCCGAGCTTAAAAGAGAATCCCAAACACTTATGTGAGGTGCTAGTGTATGCTTTCCGTGCTTTTAATTACGAGGTATAAAAGGTTGTGTTGTAAAATACTTTTAAAGAGTAGGTTAAATGACCCTCATATTGCTATTGTCTAGGTAGAAAAGCCCATTTGCTTGAGGACAAGCAAATCCCAAGTGTTGGGGTATTTGATGAGGTGTCATTTTATACACTATTTCAGGTCATTTAACCCCTTAAATCATGCAAGTATGACCAGATTATGCGCTTAATCATTTGTTTTTATGTTTTTAGCACTTGGATGGCATTTGGAGGAAATACACGTGACTTGGGCTCATTTAGAGAAGAAACGGACAAGATTACAGACCTATACCAAACCTCTTGACGATTTATGCAAACAGTGGCTGGAGACGGCGTCGCAGACATAAAGCAACGCCGTCGTGATCTATATAGTGACGGAGTCAGGAATATCGCGACGGCGTCAGGACGTGGTTGACTTAAAGAGGATCTAGAATCATCTACGTGGCGACGGCATTAGGATTACAAAGTGACACCATCACGTCGACATCTCTATAAATATAAATCAGTTTTTAGGGTTTTATGTGTGTAACTTTGGGATAACTTTGTATAAACCTAGGGAGACGAACCCGAGTCGTTTTAGGAGCTTTATAGGTTATTTTTAGGGCCTTAAAACCCTATTGTACTACCTTGAATCAATATTTTAATCAAGTAAGGTTATTTATCATTAATCATTTAATATGTCTATGTGTTGTTTGATTGATTTATCTTCTTGCTTTCTTTATAACATGCGAGGCTAAACCCTCCTTTGTATTTATCTATGATTTTATGAAACTTAGGTTGTAGATCCTTTTGATGTTGCTTCTTGTTGATGGATGTGCGCGTTAGGCTTTAGAAAACCAGCTTTTGTCTGTATCGCTGTTGATATGTCTACGGAAACGCGAGTAGTGTAGAAAGGATACCATCGGTAACAGTCTTCATACTACCTTACCCACTATATGGTTGATCCCTCTTAAGTTATTTCACATGCATTTAATATAGTCTTAGGGTCCTTGTAATAGTCTTCATACTACCTTACTTGTGCGTTGCCTTAAAGGAATATTAAATAGACGGCGGGTTCGTGTAATCCGTTCATGACCTAGGAAATACTTAAACAGATCATCACAAGTGTGAGAAACCAACAGATCTAGGAGAAGCAATCTGAGGAGTAGTTCATGATTAGGTAAATATATTTGTTTATCATAAAGTTATCACCAGTAGCATAGATTATAATTAGTTTAATTATTAGTTAATCAAACTAACATATAAGCAGTACTAACTAGCATGATTAACTTGATATTCACTAGTAGTAGTAACTTCAAGCATATTTTCACTAGCAGCATTAACTTCAGCTGAGCAGTCTTAACTTTGTACTAGCAGTAGTAAACACTTAACATATTTTCTTTGAAGTTCATCAACAACACTAATATTTACTAGCAGTACTAACTGTGTACTAGTAGTAGTAAAAACTTAACATATTTTCTTTGAAGTCTCAGAGCAGTACTAACTCTAGCTGAGCAACATTAACATAAACACGAGCAGTAGTAATTCAAACAACACCAAGAAGAGTTTTAACCCCAACAATCCTCCCCTAAACTTAATATTCTTCTTCAAAATCATCAAGTTTAATCATTTAAAGCTTCATCAACACCAGGAGGATGCTTCCAAACACTTATTTACTTCTTAAGCTGTTTTATGATTAATTTAAGAAACTGATAAGCCATTTTACTTTCATAATCAATTATAAGCTTCTTTTCCAACATCTTTGAAAGTGCAAGTGGTGCAAGGGGATACTTCTTCTCTACCAACATATAAATCTGCATATGTTGCATCCTCAAGGAATGTACTCTACAAGAGTCATACAGATTCTAATCTAACACTTTGTATTCTTGTTGATTCCTCCATACTTCATCTTCTACATGTAGTTCAAACATTGTTTTCAAATCACCACATAACAACAAATCCAAGTCTTCCACTAGTTTTGTTGACTTATATTTTTCTTTTACCAACTTGTACAAATCTTCTAAATCTTGTCTGTCTAAACTTTTAAGCATTTGACTAAAGATCATGTATGTTTGAGACTTTCTATCAACTCTCATTATTTGATAATACCTTTTTCTTCCTTCTTTATAAATCTTTCAGCCAACAATACTTGGAGACTTAACAGCTAAAGGTATAGCATCAATTGTTACCTCTTCTTCATCTGGAATAATTTCCAAACACTATTTAAGCTTTGCTGTTTCTTTATCATCTTCCACCTTTTGCTTCTTTGCATTATCTTATATCAGCTCTGTTCCTGCTCTCTTTTCTTTGCCTTCCACCAACTTTGTTCTAAAGTCTTCAAATGTATTTACCCTTTTGAATGCTCTGTCAAACATCTCTTGGATAGAATCAAACTCTTTCAACTTCAAATCTTTGAGCTTGTATCCTTCCATGTTGTTTAGGTAAGCACACATTATCTTTCTCTGTTGAGCTTTTGTTGGTGGTTTGTTTCTTTTCTCTTCTGCTATTTTAGCTGCAAAATGCTTTCTTCTTTTCTCTAAGAATTGTTGAAATAATGTAGCCTTTTCTTCAATAAACAACTCTTCTTGTTCTTGTGCTTGCAATCTTTCAGCCAATTAATGTTCAGTATCAATCTTTGCCTGTATATCATCCCATGTTAAATCAAAGTAATATTGACTTCTTTTTCTTTTTTAGCCTTTTCTCTTACAAGTCTTTCTTCTTCATCAAATTCAGCTTTCAATTTTAAAGCAGCTTCTTCATCAAGCCTGATTAGATCTTTCTTCTTTATAGGCTTCATAGGTTCTATTAATATTCCTTTACCTTTGTCTTGTGATTGTTGTGAAGATATTGTTGTTGTAGATTCACCCAGCTCTTGTATAACAACCCCTTTCTCCTTGGGTTTTGTACTTTCTATTTCCATAAGTTCTTGAGCCAAATTAATATCATTAACAGTTGTAATTGTAGCAGTAGTTGTTGTAGCAGCACTAACAATTGTTGCATCACCAACAGTACTAACTATATTACTAACAACACTAAGTTGAGCAGCATTAGTAATTAACTTAGTAGAGTTAATAACTTCAACTACTTCTTCAACAACATTAACTTCATTATTTACACCTTTAACAACAACTTCTTGTTCTGTAACAAACACATCCTCACCATCTAAAACATTCATATCAAACATCTCTTCATCCACATTTTGAAACATAACAAGGTAAATTTCTTCATCTACATCAATAACATCAATCCTCCCCTGTTTGGATGCATCCTTACCCAAACTTTCTTCATTATCAGAGGATTCTACCCTAGTAGTCAAACCAACTTTGTATAATCTATTTAGCTTATGAGTTCTTGACCTAATTTTCTTTTCAAGCTTCTTGACCCTCCTTTTCAAACTAGCAATTTCATTATGTTAAGTGGTCTTTATCTTCTCCAAATCAAGAACCCTGTTTTGTAAAGTCATAAATAGTGCCATCCAATTCATCAAGTTTAAAGTCTATCTCATCTCTTTGATGTTGTGTTACTCTGAGATCAGTGATTCATTAGAATGTTTAGATACATTCTCAAACCTAGTTTGAGCAATAGTATCCCCCATGGTTTCTTGGCACCTGGGACCACCACCTGAAGTAGTTCCTAGGGAACTAGACTCATTAGGTGTTGCCTTAGATTGGGTCTTATTGATGTTACCACTGTCTTGCTCTGCTTCTAAGCTAGAAGAAGTTTAGTGGCTGCCTCACCAAATGTACCCAATCCTTACAAACAGCCTCATCTGAACATTTTCAAAGGATCACTGGTGAGGGTACAATGAGTATCCTTTCTTTTAGGCTTCCTAGGTTGTTGTGTCTTTTGAGTTTGAGTAGATGGTTAAATAAAGGTGAGTGTGTGATGCGGATCAATTGGAATTGCTGAACCTTCACCCAATTGTGATTAATTTTGTACCACCATTGTTTGAAATAAAGGTGTTACTCTACCAGAAAAACCTTTGCATACCCTTCTTATATTTCTAAAAATCTTTTTAGTGTGAGAGGGTGCAATATAAATTCTCTTATGAGTTTGCAGCCCATCAAGTTGTTGATCCAAAAATAATTGTACAAACCTTAGATATGTCAGACAAATTATCCAAGTTTCTAATCATACTATTAAAAATGAATTTTGAAAAGTTGAATTTTTGATTTGTAGCTAAGCAAATAATTGCAGATGCCATAGTACTACTAAACTCATTCCATGTAGTAGTCTTTGGACTTAGATACAGTAAAATAGTATGAATTAGAAATTTCCATTAAGGGGAAAAGAATGGTTTATAGAAAGTTAGTTTTTGTGAAATTTTGGCATACCCCATCAGTGTAAGTTGTTCAAAAATAGTAGAATTTGGTAAACAATCAACACCTTCCTCATCTACTAGTTGAAGATCCCTTCTAATAGATGAATCAATGATGATTATTTTCTTGCCATCTACTAGGGCATGTAACTGTGCTTCCCCGTTGATAGTTTTAACCTTGATAGTAGACCAGAATTGTTCAATGCAAGAAATATATATAGTGGGATTAATCGTTAATGCATGCCTTATAGGGTGTGCATTCAAAAAATCCACAATTTATTCAAACCCATCACTCTTTGTGGGTTTAGAAAAAAAATGCGACCATATTATGAGTATCAACAAACTTTGGAGTCGTCATTTATGTTGGATTTTGATAATGGATGATAAAATTGAGTTAGGGTTGGTAGTTAGAGAGTATTTGAAAGAGTGAAATTGATTAAATGATCGATTGAAACCCTTAATCGAAGTATTTATGGAAAATACCCTCAACAACATTAACTTTCACCCAGCAGTAGTAACCCATCAGTAGTAAGTTATGCCTAGCAGCATTAACTTTGAGTCATTAGCATTAACTCCAATTCCTTTCTAAGCAGCTTTTACATCATCAATTTAACAATTTTCTTTGCTTTTCCTGCAAAATGTTAGTCTAAAAACCAAGAAAACACAAACCATAGCAATTTTCACAATTATCGTAATATTAATTATACCTAACAGTATTAAGTATAACTAACAGTAGAAACTCAACAGTATTAAGTATAACCAGCAGTACTAATTATACTTAACAGCAGAAATTTTTAATGACATGAATAACAGTACTAATTCATACAAAACTCTATAAAAACACAAAGAGATAAAAGACTTCAAAGATTTAGCATTCCAATACTAACAATCAAATATTTGAATCTACTTACATTAAAAGCTTTTGTAAGCAAATCTGCAACATTCTTGTCAGTATGGATTTTGACCATTTGAATCAATTTCTTTTCATTGCAATCTCTAATAAAATGATGTCTGATCTCTATATGCTTTGTTTTTAAATGAGAAATAGGATTTTTAATTATGCAAATAGTACTGTTATTGTCAATAAAGATTTTGGTATGCATAAAATGGTACCCATAATCAAGTAGTTGATTCTGAATCTAAAGCACTTGTCCACAACAACTTGAAGCAGCCACATACTCAGCTTTTGTTGTGGTTTGGAAGCATCCTCCTAGTAATTGATGAAGCTTTTAATGAAGAAATTTGATGATTTTGAAGATAAATATCAAGTTTAGGGGAGAATTATTAGGATTAAAAGCCTCTTGATGTTGTTTGGAAGTTACTACTGCTAAGTGAAAGTTAAGAGTGTTAAGGTATTAGTTACTACTGCTAAGTATAAATTAGTGATGTTAGTAATCATAATGAAAAATATGTTAAGTAGTTAGTACTGCTAGTTACTACTGCTAGTGTAAGTTACTACTACTAGTGTATATTAGTACTGCTAGTTAGTACTGCTAGTATAAGTTACTACTGCAAGTTACTACTGCTAGTATAACTTAGTACTGCTAATGAAGATTGAAGAAAACTTTCTAAGTAGTTAATGTTGCTTGTACACAGTTAGTGCTGCTGGTACAAAAGTTACTACTGTTGGTGTGAAAGTTACAATTGCTTCAAGATTACAACTGCTGGAAGAGTTTATGTTGACAGAGAAGAGATCAAAGACTTATCAAAGAAAAGATAAAGATTGCTTATGTGATAAGTATGAGATATTTTTGTAAAAGATACGTATAAGTTATTTATTTAGAAGATCATGATAACTTAGAAAAATAAGCCGGTTAGGACTCATTAGTGTATAAAAGGAGGTCCTAGGGCATAGAGTTAGATATCTAGAAATCGTTTGTTTTGATATTGATATAGATTTTAGCTTTAAGGTTTTGTAAACCCGGAGCGCGCGGCTATTAAGAGTGTTCATATTTATATTATGGCTTAAAAGATTTGGTACAACTGGTTTTTATTAATCTTATTTATTATTGTCTCATTGAAATTCTTCTAGTAATCATTGACTAATTCGCATAGTCTTGATATTCCAATCAAAGTTTCTATCATAGTTGTTTTGGATTTATTCAATACAACTTAGGCTTATACAAGCTAAGCAAGATCTATTCTATTGGGATCAACAAGTGGTATCAAGCTTGTGAGAAGCTTTGAATAAGAAGAAACTTTACTACACACAAGATCTACTTTTTCAAGAAGCAAGGACTCCCAATTACTCATACCTTCAAGACTACCTATACTCCAACCTTGGTGAGTATGGATCTCTAAAGATAAGGAATTATGCAGTACCTACAGTGCATTGAATACACTGTTGGTAGATCGTGAAAAATGGGGGGGGTTTAATGCACCTATAGTAACAAAACTTGTTGATGGTAAAGAGACTGCTATCCCTCCTACAAGTGTTGAAGAGAAGGCACAAAGAAGGGCAGAGTTGAAGGCAAGAAGCACTTTGTTGATGCTTTATGCTAATAGCATTCAATAAAGTATCAGACTCATACCAAGGATGCTAAGACAATGATTCATGTCAATATTAAAAGCGCTGCAGCGAGAGATGTATGTAATACAGCTACAAAAAAACCTCGAGAATAAATATTCTGAAGCAGCAATATGAAAACTTTGTTGCATGTAGCACAAAAGTGATTGAGCAAACTTATTAAAGGCTTCAAAAGCTAATTAGTCAACTAGGGATGCATGGTGAAGTTATTCCCGCGCGTGCGCGCGCGCGCAGCGGAGCGGTTCAAAAGTTTCTTGAGAAGGTTGATGGTCACAAAATGGTCATGCATACTAATTGTTGTGAAGGGAACAAGACCGGATTGAGACATTGAGTTTGGATGACCTCTTCAACAATCTGAAGGCTTATGAATCAGAGGTCAAGGGGACATCTAGCTCAACCACAAACTCACACAATGTAGCCTTTCTGTCCTCTAGCAGCACTAACAGTGCAACTAGAGCAGTTAATACTGCTCAGGGTGTTAATACTGCTAGCACTCAGGGTGCTGCTGATAGCTCAACAACTGTTGAAAATTTGAGTGATGCTGTGATTTATTCCTTCTTTGCTAGCCAACCAAGTATTCCACAGCTAGATAATGAAGATCTACAACAAATCAATCCTGATGATCTAGAAGAGATGGATTTGAGGTGGAACATTGCTATGCTGACTATGAGGGCAAGAAGATTCCTGAAGAATACTGGAAGGAAGCTGGACATGGCCAACAAAGAAAGAATTGGGTTTGACAAGTCCAAGGTGGAGTGTTTCAACTGCCACAAGAGAGGACACTTTGCAAGGGAGTGCAGGGCACCCAGGAATCAAGACAGCAGGAACAGGGAGCCTACCAGAAGGACTGTGCCAGTTGAGGAAACTACTTCAAATGCCTTAGTGTCTCAGTGTGATGGCTTTGGCTATGATTGGAGTGACCAAGCAGAAGAAGGTCCAACCAATTTTGCTCTCATGGCTTATTCTTCAACAAGTTCAACTTCTTCTACAAACTCTGAGGTATCTAATGACTCAAATTGTTGTTCATCTTGTTTAGAATGTGTAAAAGATCTAAAAGAACAAAATGAACAATTAGTTAAAGACTTAAGAACAGCTAGGATAAGTGTTGTCTCTTATAAAACTGGTTTAGAATCTGTAGAAGCTAGACTGTTAGTCTTTAAGAAAAATGAGTCTGTGTATGAGGAAGATATAAAACTCTTAAAACGTGAAATCTATTTAAGAGATTTAGATATTACAGAGCTTAAAAGGAAGTTAGAGTTGGCTACAAAAGAAAAAGATGAGGTTCAGTACAAAAATTTGAAGATTCATTAAAAACCAAAGTAAACTTCTAGACAGACAGATAATGGATAAGTGTAAAATAGTATTAGGGTATAATGCTATCCCACCTCCCTATACTGGGAATTTTATGCCACCAAAATCTGATTTAGTTTATCCTAGTCTAGATGATTTTGTTGATGTGAATGAGTTTGTTAGTGAGTCTGTAGTTGAAAAGCCTACTATTGAGACTAATGAACCTGAGACTTCTAGGAAAGAAAATGGAGCCCCAATTATTGGGGATTGGGTATCAGATAGTGATGAAGAAAATGTGCCTAAGGTTAAATTAGTTGAGATGTTTAATAAACTTAGTTTTGCTAAGATAAACTTTGTTAAGACTACTGAGCAAGTAAAATCTCCTAGGAAAACTTCAGTTGATAAAAATATGCAAAACACACCTAGTCCTAAAGGGAACAAGAGAAACTGGAACCAACAGATGTCTCAAAAATTAGGGAGTGATTTTAAGATGTTCAACAAATCTTGTCATGTGTGTGGTAGTTTTGATCATTTGAAGAATGATTACAATAACTGGTATAATAATGGAAGATTTGCAAAACCAGTTTGGACCAATGTTCAAAAGGTGAATAAACAAAATTTCTCTAAATTAACTCACCTTAGTCTAAAAAGGAACATGGTTCCAAGAACAATCTTAACTAGGTCTGGCCCAATTTCACTTAATACTGCTAGACTAGTTAATACTGTTCAACCAAGAACAGCAGCAGATAATGCAAGACCCATGAAAAATGTTATTAATAATGCATATTCAATTGCTAGAAGGCCTTTTAATAAAATAACAGCATCTAATAACATTAATTTCACTAAAAAGGTTAATACTGTTAAGGGAACAATGGTTAATACTGCTAGGCCAAAAGCAGTTCTTAGTGCTGTTAAGGAAAACAAGGGAAATGCTGTTAAGGCCTCAACATGTTAGGTTAGGAGACCAAAGTAAAAAGTTTTAGACCATGTCTCCAGAAACAATGGTGCATCAATGTCCTTTAAAAGATTTGACTATATTGATGCACAAGGCAGATCTAAGTCAGTAATGGCTTGGGTCCCCAAAAGAAACTAATTTTCCTACCATTATGTGCAGGGCAATCCACAGCAAGATTTGAAGAATAAAGGAGTAATTGATAATGGATGCTCTAGGCACATGACATATAACAACCCAAGAAATTTCGTCAAATACAAAACTTATTTCACTATTATCACAATTGTATGGGGAAATTTTTCGCTTTATTACATTACTTGTATTGTCAATGTCTTAGTATGTCATAACTAAAGTAGATGAGCTCACGCAACCTATC
>BQNB010138777.1:0-17655 GCA_026074375.1 Tanacetum coccineum
GTTTTCGGCAATTGATGATGTGGTAAGGTGTTTTCTCAAGTCAAGGAATTACGAGTGAACGGTTCTGAGTATTACATGCTGTTGCAATTGCTTCAGCCCAGAAGAACAAAGGAACTATAGCGGTGCTTAGCATTGTTCAAGCAGCCTCAACAAGAGTACGGTTCCGTCTTTCGACAACACCGTTTTGTTCAAGTGTTCGAGCAGTTGACGTTTCGTGTCTAATTCCCTCTTTTGAAAAGTCTGCATGAAGAGTTTTATTAAGAAATTCCGTGCCTTTATCAGTTCGAACTATTGTAACTTGAGCATGAAGTCCTCTTTGGACAAGTATGAGGAAATCAATGAGAACTCTAGGTATATCTAGAGTAGTCATCAACAATTACGAGAACATATTTCTTTCCATTAATGCTTTCTACCCGCATTGGACCACATAAGTCCATGTGTAGAAGTTGTAACCTTCTTTTTGAGCTCGGGGTAGTCTTAGTGTGAAACGACTTTCTTTTTGCTTTCCTCAACTCATAAGAAGAACACAAATGATCTTTGACGAATTTTAATTTTGGAAGCCCATTCACAATATTATTCTTCGAAAGCAAGTTGATGGTGTCGAAGTTTAAATGAGATAGACGACAATGTCATAACCATGCTTGAGACGATGTTGCTTTATCTATTAAGCAAATTAGATTGGGAGATGTTGAGTCTTGCAGAGTAATGTAATACAAATCTATGCCACGAGAACCTGTGAGAAGATCATTTCCCTTCAAATCACGGATATAACATGTAGACTTCCGAAAAGCAACTTCCAAATCCGCATCACAAAATTAACCAACGGAGAATAAATTTTAATTAAGCCCTTCGACGTAATAAACCCGTTTGATAGTAATAGTTCCTTGAATCCGATCTCCATAACCAAGAATTGGTGCAATTTGATCATTTCCAAACTTTACCGTTCCTTGAAATTTCTCCATAAAATTAGTTAGAAGTTTGAGATTTCCGGTATTGTGCTTTAAGCACCCAGAGTCGACGATGAATAGGATTATCTCTACGAGTTACAAAAGAATTAGAAGACAATGGAGTATTGGACACTGTGGAACACCTAGGAGTCTTATGTTCTAAAATATTAGCAGTTCTAGATGCATTTCCTAGATGCATACTAACGTTTGGATTAGCATTTCCTATTTAAGACTTAGGTTTCCAATTGTATCCGGGTGGTGTATACTTAGGATACCACCAACTGCATGTCTTACTAACTTGCTCATATAGCTTCCTAGTTAGATGTCTAGATTTCTTGATAGTGGAGTCTGTTGCAACGGTTTTCTTACTGGATGTTGCAACAGATTAGTTCACATTATGCTTGGGTTCTCTAGTACTAATAGGCACATCCATTGGTTGTCTAGTCCTATAATTCACGCCATTGATATAATGTAGAACACACAAATCATGATTGTCATTCAGCACACATTTTACACAAGTAACACAGACAAAGTTGACATTCGAGGTCTTAGCATTCAAACTGTCATTACACACAGTTATAGATGTTTTATTATTAGAAAACTTAAAATTCCTACGGTGGTCTTCTACTTCTTGCTTCTTCCCTTAACTATTGTTAGACATGACTATATCTTCCAGTTGATTGCTCTTAACCTGTGGTCTGCTAACACTAGTATTAGGAATTACTCTTGTAGAGAAAGACACACATTTGTTAGTTTTCCTAATGTCTTGATGCAACTGAGGTGTTCTAGTTTGATTTGGCTTTGTGTGCACTTAATACATTCCTGGTGCAATCACATTTGTGTTGTTGAAAATCGGCAACACATTCTGAGGCAAAATTTGTGCAGTGACTGGTTTTGAAAAATCATGGGACACATTTTATGTGGTAATTGACTTTGACTTTGAAAAATCTGTCTTTGCAAGAGAATCTGAAAAAAATAGCTGGTTTACCTAAAATTGATTGTCTTTGACATTTAAAAGCATTCGGTTGTTGAATAACCGATGATTTTTCAAACTTAGTTTCCACAGATTTTCCTTTTATCTTATCTATGAGTTTCTTCAACTCACTTATTGCAATTCCTGTGTCTTGTAATTGAGTTTTCAAGTCTTGAATTTCAAAATACTGTTCACGTTCTTTCAAAAATACTTTTGACTGGTTTTCTTTAAAAGATTTATCATTTTCTATCTGTTCCTGACATTGTTGTAAAGCAAGTTCAATATCGATAGCATGTTGTTGAAGTGCTTCAAACCTCTTTGACGTTATATTACTTTTTGAAAGCTCTTTTTCAAGACGTTCATATTCGACAACTTGGTCCACATAATCACATTGTAAATCAGTGAATTCATCGAGAGTAGTATATACACAAAGTATAGCATTCATGTGATCAGCATTATAATATTCCCTGGAAAGTCGGTCGATTTCATTCAAAAACTGTATTTTCTGAGTTTCTAGCTGAGATTTAAGAGAGTCTACTTCATGTTCAAGAGAATTAAAGTATCTCAAATCAGCAACCATTTCGTCTTTCAAACACAAGTGAAATTTTTCTAAATTAGCATTAATTCTTCAAATTTAGGGACAAAAATTTCCTTCAATTATGTTTTAAATGAATGGATCTATGTGACTACAATATGTTCTTTTAGTGATTGTTTGCTTGCAACGTTCCACTCCATCAAAAATCATGTCAACACTAATTTTAATTTTGAAAAGTTCTTTAGAACTTTTACACTTTTGATCCCACGGAATGGATTCATCCATTCATTTTTCTAACAAAGTTGTTTGTTTATTAAAAGACTATTTTGAATTTTCATTCTTGACAGGTGTATGACTAATTTTTGACCTTTTTGAAAAATACCTCTATTCAGATGACTTTTTATGTTGTAGAACGAACAAATCATAAAGATTATTCAAGTTTTTTTAATCAAAAGGTTTGATTAAATCACTTAATTTAGATCAATTTTCTTCGGCAAGATGAATTGTTTTTATTTATAATTTTATTTTTTTTTTTTCCCAATCTTTTCTTTTTTTTTTTATAACCCCCACTTTCGTTCAGATTCAGGTGCTACATTATAGCCAGATTTCCATCATAGCAATCTATATCATACAGACGAGGATTCGCTCTTTGAGCTTTCTTGAGGAACTTAGGTTTTTTCAAAACTGTTTGTACAATTACGATAAGCATATGCTTTGTTGAACTGAATTGACCAGTTTTGTAAACAATATCATCAAACTTTGAATTTATTTTCTAAAGGCAATGACTTTGTTCAAGTTATTTTGTCACTCAGAGTTTTGTGCGAAACTTCTTCTGAAGCCTATTTTTCTTGTGAAATTATGAGAGATGTTTCTTGATGTGCAAAAAAGCTCATTTTTTCATTTCTAAAATCATTTGATTAGTAAAGTACAGTGATCCTTTTGATTATATTAATTAAATGACTTTTGAGATTCATTTTTATGACACCAAATACCACTTTAGATTTTGCACTAATCTCAAGATTTCCACAATAGTCGAATAATTTACATCAATATTATCCTTCAAGTTAGCTTGGAACTTCTTTAGGTCTTTGAAACATCAACTGGATTAGTCTTTGGAGTTCTGTTTGCTGTTTGAAATGGGTATTTGAGTGAGTTCTAAAACTTTATTTTTGGTTTGAAATCCTTTATTACACATTTCAATTTATCAACTAAACCGCTTGTGTTTGATGATTCCAAATTTTTCCGGTTTTTGTTGTCATCAATTTCACATTTTAGTTTCTCAATTAAAGAAGCAAGCAAATCACGTTCATTGGGAAGATCATCATCCTGGTCAACTGTTTCTCTATTAGTACTCATATCTAATGATTTAATAGTGATGTTAGTACCACCTTGTCCTTTCAGATATGTGTCATTAACAGATTCAGGTTGCTCAGGATGTTCTCATGTCCATTAGCAAACACATTTTAGTTTATTCATAACACATTTTGTTATACCTTTTGCACGCTTCAACATCTTAGTAGGTCCTAATTTGTCAGCAGCATCTGGAGTAACCTCTTGAATCTGTGCCATGTACAGATAATGTGCTTCTAATTCCTGCTCATCAGGTTCATCATCAGTGTCATCCCTCTAATCAGCTTGTTCTGCATTCAACTAAAATCCATCTTCCTCTTGCTTATACAGTAGCATCTTTTCTTTGTGAAAAGCTGCATCCTTTGCCTTTTTCGGCTTCTGACATTCCTTTATTCCTTGCAATTATAACACTGAATTCCAGACTGATCTGACATCCACTCCTGCTGTACCTACATTCCTCCTCAGCCTGCAATATTAACTGCCTCTGATTTATCACTTCCTAGTGCCTTGTTTTCTTGAGTTTTATCATGATTTGCTTACTGGTGTTTGATGATGTTCTGAGGTTGTTGTTGGTAGGTTTGTAGATTTTCTTGAATGATAGAGAAATTAAAGCCATAAGTTTATCAATCTCCTTTTCCTTTGACATTTCATCATCTCCAGCAACCATAGTAGGTTCTTGATCATAAGTGGGTGGAGGAGAGTTGAAAATTGCTTTACCTCTGTTTCTGGTAGCAGCTTGTTGTGATCTAGTTGAGGAATTTTGAGTGTAGTGATTAGGATGGTTTTAAGGATGGTAAACTGGTTGTTGTTGTTGAGCAACAAGTGCAAGTGGTTATTTACTGTATGTGCTAGTCTTTCAGCTCTTAACTCATTGACTTTATTCTGGTGTTGCTTCAAAATGTCATAAAGTTTGTGGTAGGAGACAGTCTTCAACTCTTGACTCTGCTTAACAAGTGTCACAAACCTTTGCCATTCTGGTTGTAATTGAAGTAAGAACTAGACATTCACTTGATGATTGGTAACATCACACTTATTTCTGACAAGCTCATTCATCATCTTGTAGAATCTTGAGTAATACGATTTAAGTGATTCACCATCCCGTGATGTGAATTTCCCAAACTTCCAATATAAATTAGTTTCAAGATCTTGAATATTGATTGATTCACCCTGTTTCAACTTTTCAATTGCTTTCCACATCTTACATGCATTTGGACAAGCATCAACTGTGGGGTAGATATCATTATCTATCCCTGTGAGAATTATCTGAACGGCTTCGGCTTCAGCTTCAGCATCCAATTGGTTCCTTATGTCTTGTGACGCATTCTTATAGTTCTCTGATACACAATAAAATATATAATATAATACCACAAGAGCAATTAAGAAAATTCTCTAAGGAAAATTCACTCTTAAAAGATATATATAATATATAATACGTATATTATACCGGGAAGAATGATCACCCGGGTCGTTTCCACTAACGACTTGAGAAATTGACCTTGCTTTAGCTTGGATTATGATTTGAATGAGAGGAAATGTATTTTTGAGATCTATAACTACTAATAAAAGCAACATTTCATGTAATTGAAATCATATTAAACACTTAAACTAATTAACGGGAACAAATAAAACGCGACAAATAAGCAATAACACTAAATTAACTCCTAAAAATTCAAACTAAATTTCTAAACCTAAATTAGGACAAAATAAAATTTTAAGAAAAAGAAAAACATTTTTTAATTATTTTTGAATTTATTATGAATTACACTCACTATATTTAATCTAATTAAATCCTAAAAAAATTGCAACTTAATCCTAAATTTAGATAAAAAGAATTTTTAATCTTAAGAAAAGTCTTATAAACATAAACTCAGAAAACTTAATTTTTAACTATTTTTAAAATTAAAGTCCCATTTTTAAAACTTAAAATTAAAGGCTCAAAAATTAAAATTAAAATCTAAAAGATGTAAAAATGATTTTTCTTAATGTAAACCTACAAGTATTTTTTATAAAACTAAAAACTATATTTTTGAATTTTTATAAAACTTTTTTCTATTTTTTATGATTTTTCGAAACTTTAAACTTAAGAAAAATGATTAAAATTTTTAACTTAATCGAAAAATTACCAATTTATCAAGAAAAGTCTATTATGCAACAAAGATTACTAGATATAATACTAACTTCCTAACCAGCTTATCTAAAAAGATCTTAATAAGCCAAAACTTGGCTACGGCTTATAAGGAAAAGGAAAAAGGAAATCTACTTTAAAGATTAAATGGTGCAAAGGTATGTTGGATGAGCTATTGAAAGGCACATGGTAAAACGCATGGACAGTGAGGGAATGAGGTCGTGTGGTTCTAGGTCTGGCAACACCACCCCTTTTTGCACTTTTTTTATTTTTTCACACTTTTTACAAATTCTGAATTATTGGAAGCTATAAAACACTTCAATGTACTCACTTTTAATAAAGATAACTTGAGCTGAAACTCAAGGATAAGCTCAAAAAGAGCTTTTGAAAGACTGTTCACAGAAAGTAGCCTTTTAAGGCTTTAAAAACTTGATTTCACTAAAAGCTTTGCACAAGCTTTAATATAAGCTCAAATTGAAAACCAAAAGTTGTTCTAGGTAGCTTATGATGTGCATAAGAAAGAAGACACCCAAGCTAAATATGATTTGTACTTAAGCTAAAACTACTTACCCTAGCTGAATTTGAAGATCTAAAGTGATAATCAGGAATTTACTTAAAAAGCACAAAAATAAAATTAAGCTAAAAACAAGCTTCATTAAGATAAACTAAAACTTTAAGTTTTATAAACTTATCTCATTTTATATTTAACTACTAATTTAGATCATAAGAGCAAACACCTTAAGCTGGAAATCACAACTTAACAAGCTACTTTAAATACCTACTATTTTTGGCTTTTTAGGCTTTTTAATGACTTTTGACAGCAACTTAAATCTAGAAATTAAGCAAGAAAATGCAAAATAAAAGCACATCTACATTAAGCTTTAGAATACTTAATCCTACTAAATTTAGAACCTATACTTCTTAACAATTACTTAAGTAAAATGAAACCAAAAAGGCAGTAGTAGTAACCTACTGTTACTACTGCTGATGCATTTAGCTAAGAGTAAAAACAAAGATGCAGGGTACCTTTATAACACCTCGTATTTTAGGTCATTGTATGACATTATGTAAATTCATAATTTATTTTTAGGGTTTTACGCGTTTACTCTTAAGATGAAACTTTAAGTTAAATAGGTAAACTGAATAATGACACATAAATGTTATCGGGCATTAAATACGATGAAATGTTTACTTAAGCATATGTGTTTTCATGATTATTATGAGGATAATAAATAACTTTGTTCATCTTATTTTTATTGGCTACGTAAAATGCTTACGTTTCATAATAAAATACGTTTAGGCATACCCGGAAGTTCTAAAACCTAACTACGCCTAAACAAATACCCACGATTATACCCAATACCCAAAATAATTAAAAATTACATCTTATATATATACATATGCCGAATTTTAAGAGGATTGAACCAAGTGTTCATCACTTTATATAATATCTAGATAATATCTAGATATTACATAAAGTAAACTCTTACACATTTTTCCAACTTGTCATGCTTAACTTAACTAGGGTTAGAAAGTAACTAGGGTTAAGTTAGCAAGATATTTAGACTATAAATAAGCTTGCATGCATGGCTAATGTTTACATACTTCTACACTTAACAAATTTCATTTTCTTTCTTCCTTGTCTACTCCAAAACCCACGGCACCAATAGGCCATAAAAACAAAAAATCCCACACACTTATTTGTAAGATCATATCAAGCCCCTTTACACATACATTTTTTTTTTTTTTATTTTTTTTAAACTTACAAGGTACTCTTAAGGTGTTGGGAAGATTGGGTTCTTTCATTTTCAAGTTAGATAAGTAAGGAAAATGGAAGGATTAGGTTTTGAAAACCTAATTTCGGGTAATAGTCTTGAAGCACTTTATTTTGAATCTTAACACGGAGCGCTTGAACTCATTTCACATCTCTTTCATCATTACTAAGGTTTTTTCTTATATCCTTTTACTTTTCTTTCTTATGAGTTTATGTATTACATGTTAAATATAGCCATAATAAACACTAATGACTTTTAAATGTATAAAATGGATTTTTATTTGAGTTTATCAATTTATACACTTATTATCTTGTTCCTAATCGTTATAAATATCATGAAAAGTATAATATAAAAGTATGTTAACTTATAGTTAAGTATAAACATGTTTAAAGCTAATTTGGGGTTTTATTAAGTTTGTCTTAAACTTCACATGTGAAAATAATGAAGTAAAAGGATTGACTTGTTACAATGAAATTATATGGACTAGGGATCGATATTAGACTTTTATATAAGTACCACATATGTAAAATAGGGCTCTGTAAGAGTTTTTATAATAAAAATACTAAACTTAATATAAGTATTTAAACAAGGTTTTATAAGAAACAAACTGAAATACATAGGGGCTGTTCCCAAATTCGAATTTTGGCAGTAGGTTATGATGTTTTATAAGAAATAATACGCCTCATGAACGATTCCATAATGATAAGAAAACTTGAAAAAACCGATCTATAACGATAAAAGATACCGGTAAAAACGAGTTTACGACTATAAAAACTTTTATAAAACTATTTTTATAAAAGAATTACTATTCATTACAGCAATTTGAGTTTAAAACATCTAAATTATGATTTAACTTTTGATTACGAGATAGTACAACGCAAGAATCGTTCAAACGGAGCTATACGAGTAAATTACGACATTTTACGATATTAAGGTGTTTTATAAAGGAATTTTATTTTGACTATGAACAGTAAAAATCACTATTCAATCAGTAGATTTTATCTTTATAAAATTTAATAAATCTTTTAATAAAAAAAATATTTTTAACGGAACGTACTCGAGGAATCACTAAAATCGGAGTTAAAACGAATAGTTATCGCGATTACGAGTTTCGCTAATTAAAGCCTAAAACGACAATGGGAGCTGTCATGAACAGTAATTGTTACTATTCATCACGAATTTTAAAAACTTTAAAATGTAGATATTCTTGTTCGCTCGTCTTACTACGAAAGACGTGGACGTAGATAAACGCGAGCAGGGCGTAAAACGACCAAACTAGGAATTTTTACGAAAGTATATTTATAAAAAAAAAACGGTTTTTTCATCTTCTATAAATATTATTTTACTAAAATTGATTAGTCGGTGATTTATGCTTATGTAGTATATTGTGTGGTTATCAAAGTGATATATTAACTCGGGAGTTTCAATAAGGAGGCTTTCGGATGGCGTATCGATGAGTTTTGGATTACGATTTTAAAGTGTCCTAAACTCTGCGTAAGTCATGTTCATGACCTCTTTATTTATGATAGCCCGAACGATATGTACGATGTAACAATCTATAGGATTATATCCGTATTGTTAATTAAAAGTATCAGTACTTATACTGCCTTAATTTAAATAGGTTGCGTTTATAGTCTTGTTTACGTTTTATCTGAGATTATCTGAGCCTATACTGTACTCAAGGTGAGTTCATAGCCCCACTTTTACAGTTTACTGATTTATTATTATTTGGGGTGAGTACATGCTTTGTTTTTATAAATTGGACGCAGAATGTTGAAAGTATATTGATTATGTGTTTCTAAGTAGCGATAATCCCTTCATGAGCCCATTATTCCTGAATTGTTAATTGCATAGGATGTAGTTGTGAATACATTATGTTTGGGGGAAGCGCGAATGATATAAATAGATCTATTGGGATTAACCTCCCCGTTTGGGTGATTAGCTATCACTAGGAACGAACGTTGACCATGTCGGACTTGGATGTTGCGGGTTACAACATCTGTACGGGCAAATAACTGCTAAAATAGCAAATATAGGTTGAGCTTCGGTGTCATGAGCTTAGTGCAACAGTAATCTGGTTTTGTGATTGTTGGCATATGTTGTAAACATCACGTGAAAGTCTTGCGGTCCTGCATAATTTAAATACATTAACCTATGAATTCACCAACAATTTTGTTGATGTTTTAAGCAATGTTTTCAGGAGGTCATTAGGCACGAGATGCCAAGGATGCATTGGATAATGTTTTGGATTGTACAGTTAAAGACTTATGTATCATGTTTTGGGAAATATATGTTGTCTTTTGTAACATGAAACAAAGAACAAGTAAAGCTATAAGCTTTTGTAATATATCTTTTAAATCCAATGTATCAGTTTAAACGACTTTTGTGTCGTTCTTATATATATCTTGTGCTGTTGATCTTGAAGTAACATGCCCCGGATCCTTATTCCGCTGCGACCCATTTTGGGGGTGTTACAGATTGGTATCAAGAGCCAAGGTTATAGAGAACCAGGTCAAAATGTTTTTGCTGGACTATAACCATTTTCAAACATTGCATACATACGGGTTTTTACGGAGTATCTTATACATTATTGCATTACTAGTCGGTCTAGCTATATACATGCAAGAATTGATATACGTGTTCAGTGTAAACTCCCCAAAATGTTGGTCGCAGCGAATAAGGATCCGGGGGCTGTGTTTTACTTATCAGATCAATTACAAAGATATTATTAAGAACGACACACAAAAGTCGTTTTAAAATGATTACATTGGATTTATTTAAGTATTTTGTACAAAAAGCCCGAAGCTTTTACTTGATATTGTTACAAAGATTTACAGCCATAACAGATAAACACAAATGTAATGTGACTAAACTTTATTGCTGACATCAAAATATAACCCCCAATGTATCTTGCACCTCGTGGCTTAATGTCTCCTGAATGATCTTGCATTTAATACGTCAAGCATAAAGTTGGTGGATTTATAGGTTTATAATTGATCATGCAGGACCGCATGACTTTTCCCTGTGATAATGCAACAGATGGTTCACAAATGTATTTACGTTTTCTAGCTCTTGACACCGAAACTCGACATAATTGAATACAATATATAAAATATATATGCGCCTACATTGCCGTGATGATGTTAACCCATAACATCCATATCGACATGAAATAGTTCGTTATAATGATAGCCTAGCACCCGAACGGTGAAGTCATCCAACATAGTCTATGTATTTATCATTCAGCAGCTCACATTAATGTAATCCTAAGACTTCATATATGTGATTTAACAGTTCTTGATTCATGGCCCACGTGGTGTTATCGCTACTTAGGCAACAACGTAAATTTCTGGATAAAATTGTACACGCTTGCGTCCAATTGTAAAAATGATATTATGTTTCTAACCCCAAAACTTCTATAAAGTTTAATTAAAGTAAAACGTGGGTCCTATGAACTCACTTGAATACAGAAAGATCAATTATTCTCAGAATATAAACGTCACACAAAGACGATAAATGCTAACCTATTTAATTTAAAGTGTATATGTACTGAGTACTTCTAATAACATCGAATATGTTTCTTACTAGTTGTTACATCATAATTTTAAAAAAACTCTCATTTGTTCGGGCTATCATAAATTAAAGAGGTCATGACATGTTGTTACCGTAGAGTTTAGGACACTTTAAATCGTAAATCTCAAAACCCAAAAACTCTTCGATACGCATCGAGAAGATGCCTCAATTATGAAACTCCCTAGTAATATAGCACTTTGATAACCGCTCAATATTCTATATAGCATAAATTCACCGACTAATCATTTTGTAGTAAAATATAATATTTATAAAGTGAAAACGTTTTATAAATATACTTTTTCGTAAAAATGACTAGTTTGTTTGTGTTTTAAGCCCGTTGCTCGCGTTTCTAGTCCACGCTATTCGTAGTAAGACGAGGTGATCAAAATTATTACATTTTACAAGTTTGTTAAAATTCTGTGATGAATAGTAAAATTACTGTTCACACAGCTCATTTGTCGTTTTAGGCTTTAATTAGCGTAAACTCGTAATCGCGATAACTTATTCGTTTTAACTCCGATTTTAGTGCATTCCTTCGAGTTCGTTTACGTTATTTCAAAAGGGTATTATATTTTAGAGAAATGATAAATCTACTGATTGAATAGTGATTTTTACTGTTTTCATATGCTTATTAAAAATTATCTTTTATAAACTTTAATTATCGGAGAATGTCTAATTTACTCGTATATTGTTCCGTTTTGAGACGATTCTTGCGTGTACGATCTCGTAATCAAAGTTATGTCATAATTTAGTGGTTTTAAACTCAATGTTGCTGTAATGATATAACTTTTTATAAAAATAGTTTTATAAAAGTTTTTTTTTAGTGTAAACTCGTCCTTTAACAGTATCTTTTCGTTTAGAGATCGGTTTTTTCAGTTTCTTATCATTATGGATATCGTCATGAGGCATACTTATTTTATTTAAATATCATAAATCTATCTGTCACAAAATTCGGATTTTGGACCAGCCATATGTCATTTTCATGTTTGTTTCTTTATAAACCTTGTTTTTTATGTACTTATTTAGTTTAGTAGTTTACTATTTAAAATACTCTTTAAACCTTATTTTTCCATATGTGCGTACTTATAAAAATGGTCTAATGATCATCCCTTTAGTCCTTATAATTCATTGTAGATGTGTACAAGAATCAATCCTTTTTTTTAACTTTCATTATTTTCACATGTGTAGTTTAAGGAAAACTTGATAAAAACCCTAATAGCTTTAAAAATGTTTTTACTTAAACTATAAGTTAACATACTTTTATAATTTACTTTTCATGATATCTTTATAACAGATTTAGGACATGAGAGAGAATAAGGGTTAATAAATTGACAAACTCAAATAGAAAAAAAAAAAAAAAAAAAATTTTCCACCTTTTTTTATTGATATTTTTTTTTTTTTTTTTTTTTTTTTTTTATTTTATTCATTTTGATAATAGAAATTAAAAAAAATGTCATTAGTGGTGATTATGGCTATTTTTGATACATTGTATTACATAATAATCTTAAGAAAGTAAAGTATAAAGGATTTAAGGAAACCTTTGTTATGATTGTAGAGATGTGGAAATTATGTTCTAATAACAGTAGTTTAGTTGGTGTTTAGATTCAAAATTTAAAGCTTCCAAGCTTTATATCCCAAGGATTCAGGTTTTAAATTGCCCTTATTTCCTTCCTTTTTTCTTCTTTTTACTTGACTATGAAGAACCAATGCTTCCCAACCACCTTAGAGTACCTTTAAGTAGGTTGTGTGTAACGGGGTTGTATTGATCTTTCAAATCATAGGTGTGGATTTGTTTTTATGGCCTTATTGGTGCACGTCCGTGCGGTTTGGTGAAGAAAGGGACAAAGCATAGAGAGAATAGAATTGTAGTTTTTGTTTATGGATAAGAGTTTTAGTAACACTTTCTTTTGCAGGCATTGGCTTATTCTATAGTATTTTATCTTGCTAACTTTATCCCTAGTTTCTTTCTATACCCTAGTTTTAAAGTTAAGGCCATGGACATGTTGGAATTTATAGGGTTTTTGTTTTATATGACTTACTTATGTTATTTCTAGTTATTATCCTAGATATTTATAAAGGGGGATTGTCTGTTTGTGTCTCTCTCAAAAATTTCGGCATACATTGTATTATTTATGATGGTATTTTTTTATTTTTTTGGGTTTTGGGTATAATCGTGGGTTTTCGTTTAGGCGTTCGATAGGTTTTAGATATTCGGGTATGCCTAATAGTATTTTTTTTTGAACTAGTATGCTATTTTGGTAGCCAATAATAATTAAGATAGGATCATAAGTTATTTTTATCCCTCATATAATCATATAAACAACTTGCTTGATGTATCATTTAATGGTTTAACGCCCGTTAGTACTATATTTTGGGGGTATGAAATTCATTTTAAGCTTTTTACGCGGATTTTTTAACTTAAGTTTACGGTTAAGAGTTGAAGCGGTTATCAAGTTAATGCCCTATTATTATTTTTTGAATTTTCTTTAATGTATTACTCAATGACCTAAATTACGAGGTGTTATTGTCTTCCCCGTTAAATGTGACATTGTCCGCAAGGTACTTAGTACATGTCACTTGTCGATAGGTGAAGTCTTGGTGTCCAGGTGATCGGATATATTCTTCTGAACTGAATCTTCACGTTTCCACACGTAAAAACTCAGGACCCCGCCTAGAGTTCCATCGAACCTTGACAATTGGGACACGGCTTCGCCTCAATTGTTTGACTTCGCGATCCATGATCTCTACAGGCTCTTCAACAAAATGAAGCTTGTCATCTACTTGTAGTCCTTCCAACGGAACGACTAAAGGATCGTCAGAATAACATTTCTTCAAGTTGGAAACATGAAACGTATTGTGGACCCTGCTCAGCTCTTGAGGAAGCTCAAGTTTGTAAGCAACGGCTCCAACCTTTTTCAACACCTTGAAAGGTCCGACATATCTGGGGTTTAACTTCCCCCGTTTGCCAAAACGTACGACCCCTTTCCAAGGCGAAACCTTTAGCATAACTTTATCTCCAACTTGAAACTCCATTGGCTTACGCTTTAAGTTGGCGTAGCTCTTTTGTCGATCGCGAGCGGCTTGCATCCTTTGCTTGACTTGAATGATTCTCTCCGTTGTTTCTTGCACTAATTCTGGACCAGTGAGTTGAACTTGCCCAACCTCAGCCCAGCAAACAGGTGAACGACATTTTCGACCATAAAGTGCTTCAAAGGGTGCAGCCTTAATGCTAGCGTGATAACTGTTATTATATGAAAACTCGACCAATGGCAAATGTTTAACCCAACCATTTCCAAAGTCGATTACGCAAGCACGTAGCATATCCTCGAGAGTTTGGATAGTTCTCTCACTTTGTCCGTCAGTTTCCGGATGATATGCAGTACTCATATCTAAACTCGTACCCAAAGCCTTCTGAAGTGACTTCCAGAAATTTGATGAGAATCGAGGGTCACGATCACAGATAATTGATACAGGTATTCCATGCTTCGTGACTACCTCCTTTAGGTACATCCTCGCCAGTTTATCCAAGGGATCCGTTTCCCTCATTGGCATAAAAATGGCAGACTTTGTCAGTCGGTCAACGATTACCCAAATAGTGTCATAACCCTGCGATGACTTAGGAAGCTTTGTGACAAAATCCATCGTGATGTTGTCCCACTTCCATTCAGGTATATCGGGTTGCACTAACAAACCCGATGGTCTCTTGTGTTCGGCTTTGACCTTAGCACATGTCAAACACTTGCTAACATAGGTGGCGATGTTTGCCTTCATATTGGGCCACCAGTATAGCTTCTTCATGTCTTGGTACATCTTGTCAGAACCCGGATGTATTGAGTATTTTGATTTATGGGACTCGTGCATGATTACAGTCCGTAAATCGCCATAACAAGGTAACCAACTCCTGCCATTGAGGCATAGAGTTCCATCCGTACGCGGTTCCAACTTTTCTGTTCTGAATTTCTCCGGATCTTTTGAATTCTCAACTAACATACCTCCAACATCCTCCTTCTTGATGTTCTCCAGCTTTCTTGCTTCCGTCTGGGCGTTCAGGATTTGTTTAGGAAGATCCAAGCCAATAGTCATCACTAAGGCCCGAACCCTTAGTGGTTCTCGTTCCTTCCTGCTCAGAGCATCAGCAACAACATTCGCCTTCCCTGGGTGATAACGAATTTCACAATCGTAATCACTCAGCAACTCTAACCAGCGACGTTGCCTCATATTTAAATCCTTCTGATCAAGAATGTGTTGTAAACTCTTATGATCAGTGAACACTGTGCACTTGGTCCCGTACAGATAGTGCCTCCACATCTTTAGAGCGAACACTACTGCCCCAAGTTCTAAATCATGTGTTGTATAGTTCTTCTCATGAATTTTTAACTGACGTGATGCATAAGAAATCACCTTTTCTCTTTGCATCAACACAGCGCCCAAACCCTTCTTTGAAGCGTCACAGTATGCGATAAAATCTTCGCTTCCCTCAGGTAAGGCTAGGATTGGTGCACTGCACAGCTTCTGCTTCAATAGTTGAAAAGCTGCTTCTTGTTTATCACCCCAATCAAACTTGACACCTTTCTGGGTTAGTTTGGTCATTGTTTTGGCTATCTTTGAAAACCCTTCGATAAATCTTCTATAATAGCCGGCAAGGCCCAAAAATTGGCGAATCTCTGTTGGTGTTTTAGGAGACGCCCAATCTTTGATAGATTCACACTTGGAGAACTTGGCATACAATTCTTCCTTCTTAAGCAATTTCAAGATCTGCCTAAGGTGTTCTTCATGTTCCTTCTTACTTTTGGAGTAGATCAAAATGTCATCGATGAAGACAATTACAAACTTGTCCAGATACGGTTTACACACCCGGTTCATAAGGTCCATGAACACGGCCGGTGCATTAGTCAAACCAAAAGGCATGACTTGGAATTCATAGTGACCGTATCGAGTCCTGAATGCAGTCTTGGGAATGTCTTCTTCTCAAACTCTCAACTGGTGATACCCTGACCTCAGATCGATCTTTGAATAAATACTCGACCCTTGCAGCTGGTCGAATAGGTCATCGATCCTTGGGAGTGGGTAGCGGTTCTTCACTGTCAGTTTGTTTAATTCCCTGTAATGGATGCACATTCGGAAAGATCCATCTTTCTTCTTTACAAATAGAACCGGAGCTCTCCAAGGTGAGGAACTTGGTCTTATGAAACCTTTGTCCATAAGTTCCTGTAGTTGCTCCGCTAGTTCCTTCATTTCGGACGGTGCTAATCTATATGGTGCCCGTGCTACAGGTGTAGCACCAGGTACCAAATCGATTCGAAATTCCACTTGTCGAGTGGGTGGTATACCCGGCAAGTCCTCAGGAAAAACTTCAGGAAATTCTTGAACAACTGGCACATCTTCAAGTCGTTTCCCCTTTGACTTGTCTTTGTCTTTGGTTGCGGTGATATTTGCTAAGAATACGTGACATCCCTTCGTTAAATACTCTTGAGCCTTAGTACACGAGATGATGTTTAATCAGGTCCCGTGTTCATTGCTGCTTCTGTCACCTTGAACGATTAAAATTTCGTCTCCAAAAGGAATACGAACGATATTTTCCGCACAGATAATAACGGCATGGTAATTTGCTAACCAATCCATACCAATTATCACGTCAAAACTACCTAATTCTACGGGCATTAGGTCTATGTTGAAAGTATGATTTAAGAAGTTTAACGTACAACCCTGAATAATAGTGTTTAACCCAACAATTCGCCCGTCGGCTAGTTCGACATTATAATCATGATCTAATGCAGTTGGAGTGATAACAATTCGAGAGCTAAATGCAGTAGATACAAAACTCCTATTTAGCGTCGTAAACTCGTAACTAGCGTATCTTCTTCGTTATAAATCGGATTTCAAGTTTCTTATCATTTTGGAATCCTCATGAGATGTACTATCTTTATAAAACATAATATGAGTGTTTCCAAAATCGAAGCAAAACAAAAAGTTTGAGGTTTTGTGATTTAGACATGTTTTAAGCTTGATTTTTATACCATTAAGCTTCAATACCTTATTACAACTACTTCACAACATTTCTATCTTATGTTTTACATATATAAAATCCATTAGGTCATACTTTGCTCAAGAATATCCAAGATAACAAGTTTAACATGTTATTTACATCATTTTCATTTGCAACTTATTAAGTAAATCATTAAAACCCTAATTTGCACTTATACATTGTTAACATAGATTCACCCTAAGAACAACGGATCCGGAGGCTTGGTAAAATGGAAAAGAAAAGTATCCATATTATTAGAGAGAAAAAAGAAAGAAAAGAGAAGAGATAGAAAAAAGAAGAAGAGAGGAGTGTTTGTGTATGTGTGTGGTTTTATAGAGAAAAAGGAACCACA
>BQNB010138778.1:0-17655 GCA_026074375.1 Tanacetum coccineum
TGATTATGCTTCTTTTGAGAGTAGGGTTAGTGTAAATTATCCATCCTTGTGTGTTTCTTTTGCTAATCCATGATACTCCTTTGTAGGTACTGCCAATGAGAGAGCTTGGATGACATTTTACCCTGCCAGCATGTACTATTACACCTGAATTGCCCTCCTTACCCCTTAATTGGTAAAAGCCCTATGATTCTGACTCAATGGTAAAAGGTTGAGGACGATGAACAGTTAAACCACTTTTCCCGCTTCTTTTTCTTTTATAAAGGATTGTTTGACCTGGGTAATTTTAATATAAAGGGTTTTGGGCCGGGCTTTGGATTGGTGACAGGTATGGTTTTTTTAATTTGTTATAAGGGATAACGCCCGCTATCTTTTTATTAATAAAAGATAACGGGGTTAGGATTTAGGGTTAATTTTGCAATTTGGTGATTTTTTAGGGACTGCTTTTGGGATTTTGGATTTTGTCTTGTTGTGACTTTGACCAAGGGTTGACTGAGGGTTGACCACTGCTGACTTTTTGACCTTTTTGTAGAAAACTTCCGGCTCTTTGTGTGCTCTTTCGTTCCCGTGTCCGTGTTTGTCCGGTTTTTTACCGTTTTCTTGTGATTTTTTCTTTATCCGCACCTACACAATCACAAAGACAAAACAAGCAATATTCAAGCATTTAAAGCACAATTTTGGTCTTTTTAGGGTCTATTTTGATATAAAATGGATATTTGTTTTCACACATATCAAAATTCCCCAAACTAAGCGATTGCGCGTCCTCACGCAATGTTATATGCCTTATAACCAAATACCTCATAACTTCCCCAAACTAAACCTTTGAAAAGTAGCAAAGATTTTTGTGGAGAGAGTTAAGAGATCACAAGTTATAAAACACCCCTTTTTCCCATTTTCTAAAACCTCTTTTTCATATTATTTTTTTATATATTATTTTATTTTGACTTTCGTTATTTATATATATATATATATATATATATATATATATATATATATAATATAATATATATATATATATTTGAGATTATTCGACTTTCGTTATTTCCTAATGTTAGGGATCATCGAACAGATACAATTCGAATCCGAGAAACCCCAACAAAGGATAAATTCATCTTTGTTTTTGACTTTTCACTTATCCAAACCAAGCTTAAAACAAAATCACAGCTAAATATCAGTAAGGATGCTAACACTACTCATATTTGCAACTTGTGAACTTTTTACTCCCGACATTTATTATATCTTAAATGAGTGTGTTATCTTGAATTTCAACCATGGATCAACATTTTGCAATATACTATGCTTTACGTTCCACCTTAGAATAATGAATTTGAAGGCGAGATTATCCCATGTAGCGACTTTCGTCTCGGCACATCCCAACCTTACGGCTAAGTGACCAGGCTTTTGACACCCCACAGAGACTAGTATCGGGACTCACGGACCTTAGGTTTCAAAAACTCTCAGTGTCCCGCATATTCATAGCTTATAAAAATAAGTAGTCAAATTGCAAAGCATATTTGAATTTTACAAAAAAAAAGTCCCCAATTATTAATTCACACTTAATTATTTAGATATTTATGCAATTGTAACCCTCGACCTTTTAGAAGGCTGCAACATCGGTTGTGAGCCGACAAGATGCATCAAACTTTTATCAGTCTCGGATCTTTATTCCTACTATGGGCTTTCTTTAGAAGACTACCACATCGGTTGTGAGCCGGCAAGAGGTAGTAAACTTTTATCAGCCCACAGCTTCTATTATTATATATTTTTTTCATTTTTTTTAATATAGAAGATTTCTTTTTGAAAAATTCAAGTATAAATTTGAACTAAAACTAAAAAAAAATTGCTATATATTACATAAAAAATTGTTGATTTAAGTTTAATCTTCAAAAACAGCACGTATATTAATCCTGTTAAGAGCTTATGGGAGAAAAAGCAACAAGTTACATACATGAAGCATGCTTAAGATTTCCAAATAATCCTTGTTTACATCCTATTCATACTAACTCTATCATTTTTCGTTCTTCGCGTAATTAACAACGGCTTAGCCATAAAAGTTAAAGACCAGCTAAGCTCAATACGCTCGATCGGGTCAAAATTTACTCTTATTCTTACCCAGCAAGAAAGTCAAAATTGTGACAAAAACACTTATTTTATTTTTAAAATTTTTTTTTAATTTTTTTTTAATTTTTTTTATATTTTTGAAAATTTTGTGGGAAAAACGGGGTACATGATAACAACGGGTAAAAGTAGGTAAGATCATATCGAAGATATACTACCCCATACTAAAATCAAACATTGTCCTCAATGTTTCCTAGCTTAAGACTTTAAAAACCCCATACTAGAACTCAAAAAGGTCGAATGTATAACTCAAACATGAAGAAAGTATCACAAAAATCTTAAGCCATTTATTAAGTGGTGCTCTAAGATGAAATTTAGACGATAAAAATCCTTTATGAATCGATTTCCCCAAAACTAGAAGGCAAGCAAGGACTAGGAAGCTCGAGTGGACCGAGACAAATCACCGAACACGAGAGTCTTCAGAAAAATTAGGTCTATCCTGCAAACAATCACAAGTACAAACAACAAACACAAGGAACGGAAAAGTACAAGCCTCCTCATAACATATTTGAAAACTAGAAAATGAATAAGCATGGGTGCCTACTCACAAAGCGCTTTGTTTTTTGTAACCTGAGTCACATAGCTTGACATCGAGTCCCCTTAATCTATATTCATGCTTAGGGAAGAGTATGGGACCTAGACTATCCATAGGAGGTAAATCCCCTCCTAATAAGGCTTCACACGATACCATCACCTAAAGTTTGGACCATCAGGTTAAGATAACTCAATAGTTCCGTATGGAAAAACTTTGGTGATGGTGAAAGGTCCTGACCAACGAGTTTTAAGCTTACAGAGAATATCTTAAGACCAGAGTGAAGAGTAAAACTCGATCACCACCTTAAAAATGCATTTTGATCTTTGGTCAAGAAGCTTCTTTTCCTTTTCCTTTAAAAATCATAGAACTTCCTCGGTAAGCTTGATCACGAAGCTCATTAAGTTCATTAAGTTAAAGCTTACGGTGATCGCTCGCGGTTTTAAGATCGAAGTTAGCATGTTTCAAAGCCCAATATGCTTTATGCTCTAACTCAATAGGTAAATGGCAAGACTTTCCATAAACAAGCTTGTAAGGCGTACAACCAATCGTTGACCTTTAAAAGCAGTACGAAATACCCACAAAGCTTCATCTAATTTGTCAGACCATGAGGCACGGTTTTCTCTAACCGTCCTTTCTAGAATACGTTTTAAACCTCGATTGGACATCTCCACTTGACCGCTCGTTTTAGGGTGATAAGCGGTAGCTAGACGATGCGTGACCCCATATTTAGACATTACTTTAGCAAACTGTTCATTACAAAAATGGGTCCCACGATCGCTTATTATAGCTCTAGGTGTTCCAAATCGGGCAAAAAGAGATTTTAAAAACTTTACTACAACTCTAGCATCATTTGGGGGAGCGCCATTGCTCAACCCATTTGAAAATAAACAACGCTACGAAGGAATGTATTTATTTCTCTCGTGAAGACGGAAATGTGCCCATAAAATCAATACCCCATACATCAAAGATTTCACAAACTTAATAGCGTTTGAGGGCATCTCATCTCTGTTGTAAATTTTGCTTGTCTTTGTACACGTACACAAGATTTGATCATTGTATGGGCATCTCGATATATAGTAGGCCAAAAGAAACTGGCATCAAATACTTTTTGAGCGGTAAGATTGGCACTATGATGGCCCCCGGTGGGTCCTTCATGGCAAGCTTTGAGGATCTCAAGAGCTTCTTGCCGATGCACACACCGTCGAATGAATTATCCGCACATGTACGAAAAAAGATAGGATCATCCCAGAACATAATGTTTAACGTCCTTACAAAACAACCTCTTTTGTTTGATTGACATTCCTTTGCTAAATAAAATTCCCGCATGGTAGTTTCTAGTCCAAACCATGGGTACTTTCACTAAAATAACTCCAAGAGTTTTCAAGGAAAAAGTTTCATTAATGTATTTTTTTGTAACACATCCTTATAGGATTCTCAAGTCTAGATAAATGGTCTGCGCTAGGTTCCTCACTTCCTTTTTTATCAGATGGTGATATCAAATTCCTTATAGGAGAATGAACCCACCGGAGCAACCTAGCTT
The DNA here is from genome assembly GCA_026074375.1 of Tanacetum coccineum. Taxonomy (NCBI): domain Eukaryota; kingdom Viridiplantae; phylum Streptophyta; class Magnoliopsida; order Asterales; family Asteraceae; genus Tanacetum; species Tanacetum coccineum. Next base: position 4,191 of record BQNB010138778.1, read on the forward strand.
AGCGTCTTGTTTGTCATAAGGACTTTAAAGCCGGAGTGCTCCGTATACACTATCTTTTGATAAGACAAGATATGCCGAAACTTTCAAAAGCATACACAACGGCAACAATTCCTTTTCCGTGGTATGTAATGAATTTATAGCTTGCAGTCATAGTCCCCCTTGCTAGCATAATGTTAAAGGCTGAAATGCTTCATTTTTCGTTGTCCTATAAACTGGCACCAAACAGCGAGAAAATCACTTGCATCACACATGGAGTTCGAATGGTAATGTTCCAATCCGGGACAACTAAGATTGGAGCTTCGGTAAGCCTTCTTTTTTTAAAGAGTCAGAAAAGCAATAATACAATCCTTTAGAAAACACAACCGTGGTTTCTTACTCAAGAAGGTGAGCATTGGGGTCTGGCAATCATAGAAAGTCATTGATAAATCGGTCTGTAAAAACTTGCATGACCTAAGAAACTCCTAACACCTTTAACTAAGTCGGGTGAGGGAGCTTAGGCGATAAATCGACTATAGCACATCGACCTCAATTCCTGACTTTGAAAATTTTATGCCCTAACACAATACCTTCTTTACACAAAAAGTGGCATCTTCTCTATTAAGGACCTAAATTTGTTCTTCCACCGTTTAGCATCTTCTCTAAATTGAGAGGCAACGAATCAAACTATCCCCAAAAACCGAGAAATCAACCATAACCACTTCCATGGTCCTTTTCGATCAATCATGGAATATGGCCATCATACTCTGTTGAAAAGTAACCGGGAGGCATAGACACAAGCCAAATGGCCAATCCTGTCGGTACGCGAAAAGTCTAGTACGGCATGGAAAGTAGTTTTCTCCTGGTCCTGAGGATCTATTGGAACTTTGGAAAAAATACGCCTGAAATCCATCAAGAAAACAATAAACTCATTCCCAGCTAATATTTCTATCAATGCTGATCCAAAAACGTAATGGAAAATGATCTTTTCAGTTGCTTCATTTAATTTTTCCTATAGTCGATACAACTTCTCCATCCGTGTAACTAAACGTGTCAAAATTAATTCCTTCTCTTTATTAAAACGACCGGTTTATTCCACCTTTTCTTGGGAACACATATGCACAGGAAATAACCCCTGGCTGTCTAGATTGGTAAACATCCGGCATCAAGAAGTTTTAAGACCTCATTATTGATTACCATTATGAATTTTTTGGGTTTAACCCTCTTTGACTTTGACGTAGGTTGTAATCATCTTCCATCAAGATTTTGTGGGTATAAAAATGAGGGTCGATACCCTTGATGTCGGTGATTTTCCAAGCAATGACCCCTTTGTGAGATTTGAGCACCTTTAAAAGAGCATCTTTTTCATCATTTTTTAAACCTTTTGCAATAATAACTGGTAACTTGTCATTTTCTTCTAAGAAAGCATATTCTAAGTGAGACGGCAAATCTTTTAACTCTAATTCCGGAGGCTCTTCAATTGAAGATTTTGCCTCGGTCACTTCACTTTGTTTAAGGTCCATCGGAGGAAGTTGAAACGGGTCATTATTTAGCAATTTTTCAATCAAACAAATATCTTCCTCCGGATTAAAATCGGCATGATCAATTTCTGGTGAAATCGAATCATCCTTAAGATAAGCTTCAATTTCTTCCAAAATGAATTCGGAAGTAAACGGCTCAGACGTCGGGGTGGGATTGCCACCCGAAGAATTAGGAAATCCTAGCAATTCTGGAGCATACTCCTCACAAACTGCATCAATGATGTCAATTCGGTTTACCGACTTGTCATTTGTAGAGGAGTATCTCGTGGTTTGATCTAGATTAAAAGTGACGGCTTCGTTATCAACCCGAAGGGTTATTTCTTCTCCATAAACATCTATTAAAGCACGACCGGTCCTTAGAAAGGATCTCCCAAGTATGAGAGGTACTCGAGGATCAGCTTCGAAATCGACAACAACAAAGTCGGTAGGAAAATGAAATTTCCCAACTTTGACAAAAACGTCTTCGGCGAGTCCTTTAGGAAAAGTAATTGATCCGTCTGCTAACTCTAAAGTCATCCGAGTTGGTGTAAGTTCAGGCAGAGAAAGATTTTTCCAAATAGAAAGAGGCATAAGATTTATGCTTGCACCAAGATCGGCCAAAAGGAGTGGCATACCATCTATTCCTAGAAATTACATGGAATAAGAAACTGTCGGAATCTCCAAGCTTTTCGGAAGCTATTTGAGAAACATTTGCTGATCAATTCTCGTTTTAGTGAGTATCTTAGCTAGCCCCCCCCACTCAAGCAATTTTTCCTTATTCAGAGCAAACTCTTAATCGTAGGACAAACCATGGCATCAAAATGTAAAGCATCCGTGAAACTAATGTCGAAGCGCAAATCTTGAAAGATTTGGAAGATCTTCTCCATTTGATTTGAAGCTTTATCACGGGAATTTTGATCATCACGTCGTGAAGGATATGGAATAATTGGCTTAGGTAAACTCTTTGGAATATCGGATTCCGGAATGGGAGTGGTTTTAGGCAAATCTGAACAATCGGGTTCCGGAATGGGAGTGGGGGATAACCGAGAGGTGGGATAATGAGCGTCACTTCCTTGGAAATTGTTTGCTCTTTACCGTTGTCTCCTCGGTTTCTCAATCCCACTACCTTTTTTAAGAGAAGGATAAGTAGGAATCGAGGGTCCCTCGTAACAAGACCACTTCGATAGTGAATGCATTTCATCTCACCCTTTGGATTTGTGGATTTGTGTTACTCGAAATTACCCGAAGTTTGAGGCTTGGTTTTGAATAATCCACAATCATGTTTTGCAAATTATTTTGAAAAGTGGTTTGTTGATTCATCATGACGGCTTGTTGAGATTTTATCGTGTTTTGAATTTCATTCTTAAGGTCTCCTTTCAACGAGTTGATTTGACTTTGCATGTTCCTCAACATCTGATCATTATTCCACCCTGTAACTTGAAAAATCCATTGAAATCTCTTTGATGAACCTAGATTATTAGGACTTGAAAAGGTTGGTTTTTGAAATCTAGGTTTGAAAATTTGAAGCATGTTATTTTGAATTTGAAAACCTAGGTTCCATGAAAAATAATTCCTCCGATTAAAATAATTCCCTTGAACATGATTCTGATAAGACCTATTTTGACCAATGTTTTTGCACCGGACAAAACCTGTGGTGCATTTGATTACTAACACGATTCGGAGGGTTAATTTGATTGTAAATACCCGTAGTCGCACAAACACTAGCCTGATTGTTATCGGTAGCCGGACAATTATACCAAGAATAAGCACCACCACAAGTAACACAAGATTCCTCAACCGTTTTAACCGGAGCGGGAGTGACAACTTTATAGAAAACAATTTCGACTAAGGTCGAAAGTTTATCTGGCAAGCTTGATCGATTCTCTCATCCGTATTTAACTATAAGTAGCATTCATTCCTAAAGCTTTTGATCAGTTACGTGAATAACGAACTTTTGATTTATTTCTCAAATTATGTTTAAAGCCTCTCAAGTCCGTTTTACTCAAAAGATTTCCACCCGCCGCGCATATAAAGGAGTCTTGTCATTCTCTTTTAAACCGTTGTAAAAGGTATCACTTGAGTAACTCTGGTAAATCCTTTATGAAGGGCATGCTCTAAGAGCAACTCCTTAAATCGTTCCCAGCTTCACTAAAAATATCCTCGAATTTTGTTAAAACGAGAATTTTTCATTTTTTAAGTGAGTGGTTTCAAGAGAAAAAATAGGTTAACGAACTTGGTAACGAGATCCACCCAAGTCAAGTGATGAGTTTGGTTGGTTCTTTCTCGTACCAATTTTGAGCGGCTGCCCTCCGAGCGAATATGGAAACATCATAAGCTTAATCACATCGTTAGGCACATTCCTAAATCGTAAAGTCAAAGTAATCCTTTTGAAACTATTGATATGAGCATGAGGATTCTCATTCTCACGACCGTTAAACGGGTTAGCTTGAACCAACTGAAGCAAATTCGTCTTAATCTCAAAATGATCGGCATTGATTTCTGGTAAAACAATAGCTTCTCCGTACCCTTCCGTGGGGGCACGAAGTAGCTCCTCCATGGTACGTTCTGCCATAGGTGCAACAATATTTCGAATCTCGGGTTCGACTATGTTAGAAACTTGTCTTCGACGTCTTGGAATTGTGACGTTTGAATTAGGATAATTAGAACGTCTAGTGCGCATGCACTAAGAAAAATATTTTTGGATTTTCTAAAGTTTATTCACAATCTAAATTTAACGGACAATGAGAAAGACAACTTGAACCAAATAATCAAACTTACTTCACGGTAGCTCTTAAAAATTTGACTTTTTAAGGTGAGCCGTATCTCGTAAGTGACACAAATGGTAAGTTTTTAAATCTTAAATTCGAGTTGGGAACTTATTATGATAATACCTCAATTGAAGGTATTATTTGTTGGTGTTCTTTTACCAACTTTGTAACTTTTTAAATTGAAAGAGAAAATATTTTTGTATTTTTGTTTTTAATCTTCTATTTATACTAAAAAAGAAAAGAAAAATATTTTTTACTTTTTTTTTGATTTTCTTAAAAGCGTAACTTTCGAAAACGAAAGGTTCTCCAAAACACGATCAACAAACTTCAAACGATAGAATCTTAATCACAAATCCCCGGCAGCGGCGCCAAAAATTTGATACGCGTAAAATATATATAATACTATGGAAAATTACCAATTTAACCTTAAGGACAAAGGTAAAAGGAAACTCTTCAAAATATATATAATATATTATAATACGTATATTAACCGGAAAATATAATTTCCCAGGTCGTTTCCCCAACGATTTGTAAAATTGAAACCTCGCTTGTTGTTCGGACAATGATTTGAATGGGAAACAATAGTTGATTTGATTAAAATCCTAAAAATGAGCAAATTAAAGGACAATTAAACTAAACTTTAATAACGGGAAATTAAACTTTAACTAAAAACGTAAAACGGAAACCCTACACGGTGATTAAAAACCCTAAATTTCCAAAATTAAACCTAAAATAAAATTTTCTCTTCTAATAGACTCTAATTGACTAAAAAGTAAGTTTAAAGAAAACTAGAACAAAAACGAAGTTGAATTGAGTTTAAAAACATGAAAAACGTGAACGGGAACGAATCCCGTTCTTTAAAAATTGAAATTTTGCAATTTTAACCCTACGTAAACAAAATTAATTTTCCTAGAAACTATATGATAAAAGAAAATTTTAGAAAAAAAAATTTATTTTTTTGATTATTTTCTATTTTTTTATGATTTTTAAAGTTTTTTAATAAAAATAATTGTTTAAAAAATATAAAACTAAAATATAAAAATCCTGGAAAAAATTATAGAAAAATAGTTGAACTAAGAGGGACCTAGGAATAATAAGTTGTTACACAGCATTATCGATTAAACGTGCATTAGCTAAAAGGTTATTGAACAAAAAAGCTAAAAATGTATACAAATAATAAATGTTGTGAATCTATAACGAAAAAGACCCCAGGGCACGTTGGTAGTGAGGGTGTGTTGTGAGGCGTTTATAAAAGGTGAAGGTGTTGAGGTCGGGGGTTCGAGCCTTGCTCACCCCGATTTCCATCTTCCCTTTTTTTTTAGAAAAACTTTAAAAAACAAAGTTGTAGAAAAGCTGAAAATAAGCACTTTTACTAAAAGAAATTATTTTTGAAAAGCCCTAGATAAGCTAAAAAAACTGGCTTAAAAGACAGAAAAACTCTTAAAGCTATTTTTTTTACTTTTTGGCTAGCAATAACCTAAAAGCTAGAAAAGCAAACTATATTAAACCTAATAAGCTAGTTTAAACAAGAAAATAAGCAAATAGAAAGGAAATAAGCAGATTAAGCACTTAAAATAAAACTGTAAACCAGACAGTCAACTAGCAACTTTTGAGCTTAAATTTAAACTAGCAAATAAGGGCTTAAGACAAAATAGCTTGTACTTACTGAAAGCTTATCCTACTAACTATTTGAAAATGCTTTTAAAAACTATTTTGAACTACAAGAGCTTAATGAAAAAGCTATTTGAAAACAACATGCAGACAAACTACTATATTTTTGGTTTTTAAGAGTTTTTATGAAAAAAGAAAAAGGACAGAATTGCAGACCTAATTCAGATAAGCAAATGAATTTTTTGAGCAAACTAAAGACCTAATTTATATAGATTAACCTATAAACTACTTATGCAAAGAAAATTAAAAGATAAAAACTAATTTTACAAACTAAAAATCTAGATTGAAATTGGCTGTTTTGGCTAAATAAACTGTGATGCAGTTTACCAAAAGTGAACTAAAACCATATTGAACAATGCCAGGCAAAAGAAATAAACATGCTTACTCCTATCTTGACATAAACTTAGCAATACAAGATCTAGGAAAGGCGCTTGGACTAAAACATCTAGACTCACTAATTTAAGACTAAACAGATTTAAACTACTAATAGAAAACCTACTGAAATCTTGATTGAGCCTAACAAACACCTTAAATCCTACTCTTTAAATTCAAAGATGGTTTGAAATCATCCAAAGAAACAATGTGAATCCCAAACAACTTAACAAAAGTTAATGCTGTTTGAACCAAACACCCCTTTAAACAAATTCAAATCCATTTAAGCTTATGAAAAACAGATTTAATGATTAAAACTCAGATACCAGATGTCTAACAGCTTATAACAACTATAATGAACATGTATGAATAAGCAAATAAGCCAGAAACAATAAGCTAATAACTATGCTAATATTTTTGGTTTTTGATAGATTTATAAGACAATATAAAGAGAACTAAGATCTAAACTATAGAATGTAAAAACAGATAATCAAAAGTACTCAATAAGCATAATAACAAAATAATAAGCACAAATAAGCAAGTAGATAAGCAGAATAAGCAGATTTAAACTAGAAAATCAAAGACAGTAAAGGTAAATGAAAACTTACAAGTGTCTTAGCTAAACAAAGGCTTTAAATGCTCAAGGAGCTAGTCAACAAGCTCTAGCTTATCACAAGGATAAGCTAGTAAAGTCCAATAAGCTCTTCCTTTGTAAGCTTATCATCCAAGCAACCAAATCCATATATAGCAAAGGTATTAACGGATTTTAAAGATTAAAGTGGATTATATGCTTGTTTTGAGCTCAATCTAAGCTTATAGACTTAGAGAGCTTATGCAAGCTTATGAAACAATGACATGAGAATTTGGATTTGTAAAAACTTAATAGTAAAAAACAGAGGTATGTAATAGTAAAAGATGATTTCATTAATAGAAAAACACATTACAATACTATGAAAAGGAGATTACAAAAGCTTTAATAAGAAAGTTACATTTAAAATAAAAAGATTACAAAAGCTACTTAAGAAAACTTAAAAGAAATGCAAAAAAAAGAAGATGATCTGTGTGCGAGTGAGGAGCTTTATTTATAGCCTTAAGAGGATGCTTTAGGTCTTATTGCCCGCTCACCTTATCTCCATTTTAATCTTGTCCCTTGAATCTTCTCTCATCATTGGATCCTTGATTTGAGCCGTTGGATTAAATGAGGTGAGCACACAGATTGCCAACGTAGCATTCCGTGTGTCAGACCCTGTGTGCTTCTTTTGCACTCATTTTAGTGCAAAAATCCAATGATTGGTGTGTTTCTTGTTAGACCCGCATGTCATTCTTCTTAGGGATTGACCAATGGGAGGCTTATGTGACGTATAACTCTGCCACATCATTCCTTGGCACTTGAATCACTTAGCCACGTCTATATTTTTCCATTTGCCCTTTGATTTTGACTCAGGGTAAAATGAAGAAGAAGATAAACAGTAACAACAATATTTTACGCCCCTTTTCTTTTTATAAGGGTGCGTTTGATTTCTTTTGACCCGGCCTTTTTACTCGTTGACTTTGGGCTTATATATAAAGGATTGGGCCATGGGTTTGTTTTGGACTCGAGTAAAGGGGATAACAAGTGTTAACTCTTTATATATTAAAGAGTTAACACCGTTAGGGCTTAGGGACCATTTTTGCAATTTGGTTTAACATTAAGGGAAAATTTAGTTAATTTGAGGGTTTTTGTTTTCTTGTAGTTGACCAATGTTGACCTTGAAAGCATTCTCCCGGCTCTTGTACACTCTATCCGTTCCTTGTCCGTGTTGTCGGCTTTGACTGTTTTCTTGCGATATTTGCATTATTCGTACCTACACAATCACAAAGACAAAACAAGAAATATACAAGCATTTTATGCACAATTTTGTCTTTTATGGGACATTTTTGATCTAAAGCGGATATGTGTTTTCACACATATCAGTTAACTGTTTTATTTCAGGATTATATAAAGATGGAGATGCAGATACCTCGTACCAGCAGAGTCAAGTTCATAGCCACATGCTCATACTCAAGGCTCAATGACTTTATAACATCAAGAAAGAATGACCTAAAGCTTCCGCAACTCTGATATCAACGTCTTCTTCAGTATGTCAAAGATATAAAGTTATGTATTGATGAAGAATTTCGAATATAAAGTCAACTTTCAAGATGCAAAAGTTGAAGCATGTCGGCCAACAGTCACGAGCACACAAAGTAAAAGATCACAAGATGATGATTAGAGATTAAGATTGGCTGATGATCTCAAGAATGTTCAAGATCACATACAAAGACAAGCCCAATGGAACAAGCTAAAGCTTAAAGTCAAAAGATCACTACATTTTGTACAAAGAAACCAATGAATGAAGAATCAAAGATTACGAGCTACTGTCATTAGATCAAGACTTAGAATGCTAGAATTCAAACTGTATTTTCTGGGGTGACCTCCCTTAGGGGGAGATTGTTAGGTTTACGAAAAAGACTCGGTCACCCCGTGTATTGTCTAGAATAGCATAGCTCGTAGTTTAATCGTTACCGTATGACATATGGCGTTGGGCCGGGTCTTTACCCACATGTTAGCCCACTCCATAGCCCACTTAGGGCACATAAACTCTTGTATTTAAACCCCCTCTCAGTCATTAAGAGGGGTTGGTTGTTTAATTTATCATACACATACTATAAGGTGTTTCTCTTACTAGAACTAGTCACTTTCTCTCTTTATAAATTCGACCAACCCATCATTCCTAAGCTTGTATTGTGATAACCAATATCTTACATATAAGTTTTTCTTAATAACCTAATATCAACACCATCTCCTAAATAATGGAAAAATGATCCTTGCCTAAATTTGGCACCTCCACAGATCGATGGATCCTTCGTCCTAAATTCATCTTCGGTTTAGGTAGATCCGCCCTATGGCATTAGATTTAAACATCTTCCTCTTGCCAATTTCTTACTTAATAGTCTAACATAGATGTAACTAAACTTTAGTTAATCATCATTATTTCTACAAAGAAACAAACACAAGATCTATTGAGGTAAATAACCTTAATTGGATTTCTTTCATAAAAGACATGCAAAGGTGCATTCTTTGAATATTCTCAAATTAGAGCATTACACATTGTCCTTTTAAAGCATACTCCTAGGTTTTAGATGACTCATTCTTTCTCATAGCTACAACAACTTGCTTGCTATCTCTTTAACCTTAGAATCCGCACATCTTGATTAGGATTATGAGAACCGAAATTAAAGTACATTAGTTGAGTCATAGTAGGCCTTGTATGAAAAGACAATATAAATTTTATCTTTGCTACACTTCATTAGGCAAATATTGGATTTTTATTTTGTCTAAACATGGGAATGACTACTAGAGAATCTATTGCACTAGAAATTCAATTTGACCTAACGGTTAAATTGCTTCCAAGAGTAAAGCTGGGTTCGTGGTATAACCTGTAAAAATGTTCGTGTTTGGCCTGAATTGAGCACCACTAGTGATAGTCTCATATTCATTCTCTAATTTGACTGAATGACTCCTCCTAAATATGCCTAATGATAGTCTACATCGATAGACTTTGTATTTCATTAGGAGTGCACACTAAGCAAGTAGAAATTAGGTTTCCCCTTGGTCAATCTAGACTACATGCATTTCACATATGTGCTTTGAAATTTCAAGATGATAACGTGCTCCCACGTAATGCAATTATATGCTTTCATGTTTATCTTAATGCTCAACGTTTATTTGTCTAGCTATTGAATGCATGTTTGTTGTAAAAGCGTTTGCCTTTTTCTAGCAATTTAGATAAAATATTCCTTAGTTTATCTAAATAACACATGCTCCTAAGTGCTAAATGCTAACATGTTTTACATGATGATTGCATTTAAAAATTTTTACGTTTATATATGCGTCATTTTTACAAGACTTACATGTTATTTGTTGCACCTACACTATGTTAGTTTAAATTGTATGAATTGAATATTTATATGTCATATAGTCTTACCACATTAATCTGTGATTATTGAGTGATGCAGGCTTAAATACTTGCATGATATTTCATAATATTTATTTTGCATCAGTGGTTATATATTAAAGACTTTAGTTAAGATATTTATATATATATTTATATATTATATACTATTTATAGATCATATATATATATACTATATATATTATTCTCACTAGAATTTTTTTATTTTTTTTTTTTTTTTTTTTTTTTTACTTCGCGTTCGGGGTATATCTATATTTAAAAAGAGTTATAAAATGGTCTTAAATCTTCTAGAGTATTCCTTCACACATTTCTTTAATCACCATCTCCCTTTCTTCCAAATAATCCACTCTTTGTCACGGAAAAGTTAGATGCAAATATAATACCCTTCCAAGTAGGTTTGACAACTTAAATATTTCATCCGAGATATTTAAGTATCTTTAACTTGCAATCGCAAACGTTAAAGGTCATATCCGAAAATCCCTATTCAAGCCTTTTAACAACATTAGTTAAAACGCTCTCCTTTTCTTTTCGACGACAACTCCTCTTCTCTTCGACGAAAACATCTTTCTCTTCGACGAACACATTCTTTCTCTTCAACGAAAACATTCTATCCCTTCGACGAAACATTCTTTCTCTTCGACGAAAACATTCTTTCTCTTTGAAGAAAACATTCTTTCTCTTTGACGAAAACACTCTTTATCTTTCGATCACACCTCTTCCTTCTCACTCAACCACGCCTCTACAACCATAGAGATGGCTAATCTCTTTCCTCTACTATTTCCGCTATCACCTTTAAGATAACCTTATACCTCGTCATATGATTGTTTTATGAACATTCACAATACTCGAGAAGACCACCATCCATCTTGATATTGTCAAGCTCATCGTTTCTATCTTCGTTTGTTTTATTCTTTATTATTATTATTCTTATTATTATTATTATTATTATTATTATTATTATTATTATTATTATTTTCGCGTACGAAACACACCGAAGATACGTCACCATTTCCTTCGGGACAATGTCCAAAAGGAAACATCTCCATCGAAAAGGTTGCGTCTGAAGATAACATCGCCGACATTATTTCTTTACCCCTCAAGCGTGAATCGTTAAATTATCTTCGTCAAGGTTTAGGAATGATGGAACACATTCTATAAATCGTTCTCTTCTTTTCTTCTAGTTTCGATTCTAGTCCGTGTTCTATTCCGTGTCGTGACAACTTAACTACTTCATCCGAAGTACTTTAAGTATTTTTAATTAGCGAAATGCAAATTAAAATGTCACTCTTTTTGAAAAATTCGTCAATTTCCCCAAACATCCCTCCTGTTGGCGGTCCAGCGGCCCCCAGATCTATTCTGACGGCCCCTAGATATATCTGGGACTGTCGGCAGCAGGCTTGAGATATCTGTCATTTCTTTTCAAATCATTAAACAAACACACCCTTTCTATTTTCTGCTTGCTAAGAAGCTGAAGTCTTTCTTTCACACAACAACCTCATGCCACAATATCTCTTATAGTATCATGGGTCATTCTTAACATCCTAACACTAAGCAAGCATCTTGCTTATGTGTTACTAGTCAAGTGAATTTATAATAAAATGGTCTCATTATCAAATACAATCCTACAATCGTCATTCTCACAAATCTCCTCACATCTTGGTCCTCACTTCTTGTAAACCTCTTTTCTCACCTTGAATGGTCTTTTTACTTCTAAACTGTTCCTTTATTTCTCAATAATCTTCTCACTTCGGATAGTCATCTTACTTCTAATAGTCTTTTTACTTTCGACATTTCTTCTTACTTCTAAACGTTCTTTTTCACTTATAATAAGTCTTGTCTCCTCTAACGTTTCCTCTCATGTCTAAACGTTTCTTCTCTTTTAATAGTCTTGTTACTATTAAAATTCCTCTTATATCTCTCCTAACTTAATTATTTCATCCGAAATATTTAAGTAATTTCCGAAATGCAAATGTCACTCCTTCGCTAAACTTGCCACTTTCTAGAAAGTAAAGACATAAGGAGATTTCTAATCTTCAAGTGTTATTGAGTCACCACATTGTTAAGGTCTCTCATTTTTCTTCCACCATGAAAAAACTACCTATTTCACATCACCACACCTTTGTTCCTAACATGTCAACAAACAAAACACAAACAAACTTTGAATCCTAATCATCTACTTTTTGTCTGCGTAGGATACATATTGCACATCAATTGTTATGCAAAATGACTATATCAATCTTTTCTTGTTCAACTCTCGTCAACACGTTCTTCTTTAGGTATCACTATCTTTTCCCACTTTTTGCTCTATGGAATCATTTTCATTTCACATTCCAGAGAAATAGTCTCCATTCTTGTCTTATTTTTTTTTTATTCTTTGAAAGTATAGATATATATATATATATATCTAATATGTTTTTCTTTTTATTCTTTAAAAGTATATATATATATATATTGACATACTTTGCCAAGATATTAAGTGTCATTCGTCTACTTTTAAAAGGTCATTCTCATAATATTTTTGTGTAAATCAATAAACGAATCCCATTCTCGTTTATTAAAAGTCAGTCTAATCTTTCTCCATAAGCATACGTCTCGATTTTTTTTATTTCATCATTTAGGTTGTTTTTAAAATAATGACTACTTATGTCTAGTTTCTACTTCTCTTTCAAAGTGTCATACTTCAGGATAATAAAACCTAGAAGTGCATGTCTAGTTCTCCGCTAACGTTTTGCTATATGTATATGTGCACTTGTCTACTAACTTTGTTTTGTAGCACAACAATATCTTGATTTCTTGGTGCCCCAAACAAGGGGGAGCATACACCGAGGGGGAGCACTTGCAAGCGTTTTGCTCATTTAAATTGCATCGAACTTCTTGAGTATCGATGGTAATTTATTTGATCTATGGATCCGTTAGAGTCAATATACAAGGAATGTAGTTATCATGGAGATGCAATAAGCAAGGGGATCTAGTGTAACAACCGGTAATTTTCAGACCTTGAAATGACTATTTTACCCTTTGACTTTTTGGGTATGACTTGACTTTGACCTTTTTGACCTTTTATTGTCAACTAAAAACGATAATCACGTAACCGGTAAAAAAATGTAAACTCATTTAAATAATAAATCATATTTATTATTACACATCTCTCACTTACAAATTT
>BQNB010138779.1:0-17655 GCA_026074375.1 Tanacetum coccineum
CATGTTTTAATCTCAGGTGCTAAGGCATAAGCTTGGATGGGAGCCGTGACGGATATCTATTAGAGGGATTCTGATTTCTTAAATTCAATTGAACTTTTGTCTTATAAAATCTTAATGTCTTTTTATCAAAACTATGGGACCTAACGTGAAAACTCTGATCTTTTGTAATGACATTGAATGAATATTATTTTTAACGTCCATTTAAGGTCGTTTTCTATATCTTGATTTTTGTACTTTGACGTAGCACCCCATTGTTACCTTTCCGCTGCGACCTGATTTTGGGGGTGTTACATACCTAAAAGATATACTATACACGAACGGGTATACTTCTCGAGTGTTGTGTTTTTAGTAAAAATTGGTATTTCTATTATTATAAATTTAAAGCTTGAAAAACACACATCAAAGTTTTTGATGCCGTTGCCGGGGAATTGATTAAGTTGTTATAGTTTGTTGCTTATTTCTGGTGCTATTTTGTTTCACATAATTTTCAAACTTATAATACTTGGTATTATAATTCGAGTCTCTTACTCTATCCTTTTGACAATATCAATATCTAATTCATAGATCAATTAAAGAATACGACTACCTGATTATTTACGATATCAATGCTTAGACATTATCCCTATTTAGAGAATTCTCGCTTCAATTTCTGTGAACTTCCCGCATAAAATTACAGTAGTACTTACGCATTTAAATTTCTGTTGTACTGAATGATTTCAAGTATCTATCAAATTAACATATTATGAAAACGTCAATTCTACTTTAACTCTCTATAAGTTTTTATACAAATCACTCCCATAATTATTAGAAAATTATAACACAATTTATGACGAAAATGAGCATCGCATCGTTAGCCCTCAAATATACAAAAGCCTGATCAACAAATGTATAATACAGAAGGACCCATGCACAATGCTGATAGTAGTCACCCTTGAAAAGACATCTTGACAAGAAATAATTTTCTATTAGCATCAAGTTTTGTATGTGAGTATTCATAAATCGCGTTACTTTTCTAGGAGAATCGAATCATTAACCGTAGCAACAAAGCATACCTAACACCTCCACCATACTATAGTAAAATCGACATAAAAAAAAAGTGTTACAACTGACACGTTAAGCTTTATGTAACAATAAGAGCCCACTAGGAACCGAGCCAATGAGTCCGCAACAATAAATATTAACCCACATCACAAATCTTAAACACCCAAGTAAATCAATTTAGAAAGGAAATGCCAACGAGTTACCAAGCGAAGTAACGAAATATCGAAATGCATAAATAAAAAGTAACAAAAAGATTTATTGCACAAACATCCATTTATTATCTTAGAAATAATATTACATATGAACAAATAAAGGAAAATACAAGTTTTATTACAACCCTCCCCAAAAATCTATATCCTTCAAAGAGATCTCTACGACGATTGCAAGAACAATGAGGGCACGATAATTGCTCGAATAAGGCCAAATACTGAAATCCTTCTCGTATGGGAAGTAGGCAAGATAAATGCCCGATGCTATCGCGGTCGCCATCGACCAAGAGCGTGATGATCTGTCAACCTTTATGAGGATTGGAATAATAGAAAATGTAATGAAAGATTAAAAAGTTGTATGGAGAAAATGAAGGAGAAAATTTGTATAAAAAGGGGAAATAACCATTGGGGTTTACTGTTCATCGAACCGTTGGATCTGTGTCAAAAAAAAATAAAAAAAAAAAAAAATAATAAAACTAATAATTATCTACACCTCATTCCAACCAACATTATTCCTTAAGAAAATCCGCATCTTTTCCTCCGAACCCGTTACTTTCGTCAAGTGTCGCAAACATGAGCCTGAGGACAAGGCTCATATAACGGGAAGACCTGTAACAATCCGTATTTTGATCAATTACGACGCAATAAATTCACTATTTATTTTTTTTCGTACGCGTTCGCTTTTAAATTTAATAGTTAAGTTAAATCGCGTAAAACTAAAAATCAACAAATTAACGTAAACGGAACACCAAAACGAATTAAAGTTATTCGTCAAGCAAGCAATATATTTATTTGTTTACGAAAGAAAAATCAACTTTTTATATTTTATTTATTTTATTAGTTGCTAAAACGTTTACTTGTATCGCAATTTAATACAGTTTAGTTATCCCGGAAGCACCAAGAACTTTTCTACGCTTCAACAAATAACCCACATTTAAACCCTATACCCAAAGTTTTATTAACCTTTACCCAAATTATCAATGTTTCATCTTGTACCTAAATAAAGTCAACTACACACTACACTTTACAAATATTACATCAACACTTAACCTTTAATTCACTATAGCTTTCACAAGTAATGCATGACATGAACACCAAAATAATCAAAGATAATATTCCTAGCCATTTCCCTCCCCCTATTTTGTGTATAAGGCAGACCTAGGGAGAGCAAGAGCACAACTAAAACATTACTAACTCATTGTATACATCACTAGCTCCTTAAAGAACCAAGACTATAACACATTTGACCAAGACTATCCGCCCTAAAACCTCCCTTGTTACCCTCCCCATGTTTCCCTTGGTCTTGTCTACCAAAACAAATTGGTCTGACTAACTCTTGGCATATATATAACTTAGCATACTAGAAGAGAAAAAAAACATACATTACACTCTCTTGTCCTAAAAAAACAACACAACTCTCTCTTTGGTGCTCTCCTTACCCACGGCTCAAAACACTCCTCCCACACCCAGCCATACAAATTTTTAAACCACTTATAACAAGCATACACACAACATATCAAAGACCTACTAAACTGGTTTAGAGTCTATGGTTAAAAACCATTAACAAGTAGTAAGCAAAGAAATACAATAATTAGGGGTTTTCTTCTTGGATTTAGGGTTTTCAAATAATTCTATACAGCTTGGGTTAGTAAAACTCAAAAAAAGTTCCAAACAACGGGGAGAAAAAAAAAGGAAAAAGGTTAAAAAAGAGGTGGAAAAAAAAAAAAAAAAAAAAAAAAAATTTGAATTGGAAAAAATTAAACAAATCTAAATTAATAGTCATAAAAACACAATCAGTATGACTGTTTGGAGGTATCACAAACAATTGGTTAAGATAATGTAGTCATCAAATAGCTTCACCGATAAATGTAGCTAAAACCTTTAAGTCTTACCTTGATCATTATAATAAGTTTATTGTTCTATTTAGGCAATAACACAACATTAGGATTACTTTTTAAAACATGTAAAACATATTTCTGCTCTGAATAATAATTTTTGTACACCTATTTACATGTGATATTTGGTTGAATAAATCAGGGACTAAAAACCCTAAGGATGTAAGACATGGTGATATAAGTGTTATAATGGCCTAGTAACGAAAGTGTTAAAACTAAAAAGTTATAAAAACCTAGTTGTAAAACAGTAATTTTTCTAAAAATATTCAAAAGTTGCTGATTTAATTCGAAAATAAAAGGGTGGGTTGGGGCATTCAATTTATAATTTTATAAAAAACTACATGTAATGACGATTACCATAATGATAAGAAACTCGAAAAACCGATTTATAACGAAAAGAAACTACGATTTCAGATTACGTTAAATATAAATACTTTTTAAAAACTAATATTATAAAAGTACTATTCACCACAGAAACTTATATTTTTAAAACATCAATAAATCGATAAAAATATTAAATACGAAGACGGCTCGAAAAATTGGCTAAACGGAGTAAAACGCGATAAGTTTACGACAATAATACGGATAACTAAATCAATAAAAAAAAATATGTAAAAACTGTTAACGAACATTAAAATAACTATTCATCAGAAAAACTCAAATTTTGAAAATTTTATATAGTTTTGAAATCGTCTACTAATACAAAGGCGTCGACAGTAAGAAACGAAAGAAACGGACTTAAACGAAAAAGTTACGCCAGTATTAACTAAAGTATACAAATAAACGTATTTACTTATTCATATGATTTAACTAAACGATTAGATGGTGATGTAGCTATAAAGAAATAAATGATGTTTAGTTAATCAAAGTACAATATTACTAAGGGAGTTTCAAAATGAGGCCTCTTCGGGGTGGCGTCTATCGACGAGTTGCAGATTTAACGATTTAAAAGTGTCCAAGCTCCTCATTACTGTCACTCATGAACCTCTTAATTATGATAGCCCGAACGATAGTATGATGAGCTATACGACCTATAAATAATCAAAGTATTTAGTACTTATACGACCTATATTGGATTAGGTTGCATTCGATCGAAAGCGTGACGCATTTTTCTATTGTGAATACTTGTTGATTACCATTCACTCAATGGTGATTCGTATCCCCCTTTTTCTACTACTTGTTTATTTAGAAAAAATTTCCGGGAATCACATGCTTGATTTCTTTGGACACAAGTATTTTCAAAACTGTATGCTATTATCTTGTTTACATTATGGCTAACTTACTGTATTGCCATTTAAGTCCCCGGATGTGTTGATGTTTTTTTAGAATTATGTATTATGTTGTTACTTTTAATTCATGAAACGTTAATTACTTGCCCTTTGGGTATAGACACTAGTGTTATAGATAATCTATACGGGGACTGGACCATAATCCCAGTCCTGGCTGTGTTTCTATTGTTGACCATTGACGCATTTAACATTTGAAGTAATTCGTAGGATTTTTTGGCAACATCTGTAATGAAAAATACGTAGTAATTTTTTTTTGATAACATATGTATCCGAGTTGGGGCTCAAACCCTACGATTACTGGATTGATTACAGTTTAGTAGTTAAAGGATCTGTTCATTGAGTCTCGGCAAAAAAACATGTTTTTTAGACTATTGAATGTGTTTTTCCATAGTCTTCTAGTTACTTCGGATCTTGTGTCCACGCTATTTCTTTCTTTATAAACCTATAAATACACTCAACAATGTTTGTTGAACGTTTTAGCATGTTTTAAATCTCAGGTGACAGAGGCATAAGCATGGATGGAGCCGTGACGGATATCTATATATAGGATTCTGATTTCTTAAATTCAATGAAACTTTTGTCTCTAAATCTATAATGTTTATTTTTTATTCAAAACTATGGGTACCTAACGTGAAAACTCCTTGATCTTTTTTGTAATGAAATTGATTGAATCTTATTTTTTAACGTCCATTAAAGGTACTGTTTTCAATATCTAGATTTTGTACTTTGACGTAGCACCACCATTTTTTACCTTTCCGTGCGACTCTGATTTTGGGGGTGTTACACAAACAGAACGAATAAACAAAGCTAGAGGACTATACAACTAAATAAAACTCGAGGATATGTGCGTGCTTGTGCAATCGACTTGGAAAGGGTTGGGTTAACCATTTTCCATAAGTCGAGTTCTCATATAAAAATGAGCTTTCGGACCTAGCACCAAGCCGACAATTTGAGCACATTACGGTGAAAGTGTCGTTCACGAAAAATGATCCTATTGTTGGGCCGATGTTGGAGAAGTCAAACTCACGGTCCAGAAATAGTGGAAAGAAACAACTGAGAAGAACGTTCAAATCAAGCAAGAATAGCAAGCTTTACGCATCCGACAAACGAGTTACGCGGAAGTTAATGCCGTAAACCGATGGAATTTTTAGGTTGGCGGATAAAAGTTATGCTAAAAGTTTTGCCATTGGAAAGGGTTGTACGATTGGCAAAAACGGGGGAAGTTGAATCCTAGGTATGTTGGACCATTCAAGGTATTGGAATAGGTGGGATCCGTTGCATACAAGCTTTAGCTTCCTGAAGAGCTGAGCCGGGTTCATAATACATTTCATGTATCCAACTTGAAAAAGTTCCATGCCGACGAACCATTAGCCTTTCCGTTGGAATAGGAACTTCACTTTGATGACATGCTTCAATTTTGTCGAGAGACCAGCAGAAATTATAGACTGTGAAGTTAAAAAATCGTTGTAAAAAGTAGAGAAGAAAAATTAAACGAGAAAAAATTTGAGGCGAAGACCGCATTCCATTAGTCCAAGGTCGATGGAACTCTAGGCGAGGCCCCTGAGTTTACATGGAACGCGAAGATCAATTCAGGAAGAATATCTCGCATCTCTTCACAAAGAACACACCATCGCAATGCCGGCCGCGTCTTAAGCCTTGAGGACAAGGCTCACTTAACGGGGGGAGAGTATAACACCCCGTGTTTTAGGGTCATTGACGTCGTCAATAAACTCACTATGTATTTTTAGTATTGTACGTGTTTGCTTTAAATCGTAAACGTTAAGTTAAATCTCTGTAAGCAAAAAGCTATCGATCATGTAATCGGAATCAAACAATTAAAATGATGTAGCATCAAGTAAGTATTAAACAATTAATTTAGAGAATAATTATTGTCTTCAATTCAATGTTTTTTTATTGGTTGCTAAATTGATTTCCTTTTTCGAATCAAATACGTTTAGGCCAATCCCGGAACCACCAAAACTTTTCTACGCTTCAACAAAAACCCACTTTTATACCTAAATTGTAAATAAAATTTACATATATTATCATAAATATTCATACCATGCCGAATTATATGCAATGGGAAACAAGAAATATGAAAAAAAATCCGCACCTTGGTCTTTGTACTTACACTACTTCATTAAACCTTAGCCAATACATTAGTTTTCTTTGTCCCCCAAGACTAAGACCATGGACTGTCCCTTAAGACCCTCATTGTGTCATCCTTGACTAGTCCTACACAATAATACTTATACATCGCAAGAGATAAGAACACGATAAACAACTTAACACTTATCAAAAAGAAAAAATCTCTCCCTTTTGCTCCTTATAAGCCCACGGCACAAACACCCCCTTATAAATAATCCATACAAATTTTTCTACAGCATATACAAGCCATCACACATCATTCCTAAGATATAATAAGGTATTTACAAGCCTTGGTTAACCATTTGCAAGTGTTGAAGCAAGAAAGGAAGCTAAGGTTTATATTTAGAAAATTAGGGTTTTCATTATTGAAAGCTTGGGTTTATAATCTAAACAAGGGTTTAGATTTTTGTTGGTCATCACACTACATCACATTAAGGTTATCTAACACCCTTACCTTTTCATTTCATGAGTTCATATGTATATTATGTTCTATGTAGTAAAATTACCACTTAGGATATGTTTAACTTGTAAAAATGGATTTCTTGTAAAACAAGATTTAAAGGACTTGTACCCATGTTATATGGATGGTAAAGATTGAGGTTAAAACAATGGTTGTAAACTTGTACACTCTTGATTTTATGAATAAAAAAGATTAATGTATATAAACTATAATCAAGGTTTAACTTAAGAAAGTAATGGTTTATAAGTGTTTATGGACTTGATAACTTGGACATTTGGATAATATGTGACTAATGGACAGTATTAATATGAAAGGGTGGGGACATATAATAAACAATGGTATAAAAAACTTTTGTAATTTAACAAAGTTGAAAGTTATGAAACAAAGGTTAAAATTATGGATTTAATAAAGACATTGAAAGCATCTGTCAAAAATTCAAAGACCAACAAATTAATTTTAAATGTTTTTATAGAAAAACAACATCTCAAGACAGAATCCGGGCATATAAGGAACTTGAAAAGAACGGATTTAATAACGAAAGTTATGTAATTTACAAGTTATACGTTAAATAAACGGATTTATAAAAGAATTTTTATAAAACAATTTATAAACATTTTACAAGACAGAAAGTTTGATATTTTTAACAGATTATACACCTTTTTAGGATTCCAAAATGATAAGAGTCAAATTTTTTCAATTTATAACAAAGGAATTATGGAATTTGCAAGTTTATATATTTAAAATGTATAAAAAAACTTTTATAAAAAGTTACTATTCATGACAGAAACATTTATTTTTGTAAACCTCATAAATAAATAGAACTTTCAATTACGAGAACGACTCGAAGAATTCTAAAAAAACGGAGCAAAAAACTAAATAAAATACGACGTTTACGATAATTAAAGTTTATAAAAGTAATTTTATAAACTATGAACAGTAAAAATTACTGTTCATCAGCAGACCCCACTTTATAAAAATGTGATAATTTTAATAACGAAGTCGTGCTCGAAGGAATCGCTAAAATCGGGATTAAAACGAATAAGTTGTTGCATTTACGGGTTTTACGACAATTAAAAATAATTATAAAAGATAAATTTATAAAATGTCATAAACTTAAAAGAACTGTCAGCAAGAAGGTTATAAAATATAAAAATGTAATATTTTTATATATCATCTTAATACGAAGACGTGGACGTAAGAAACGCGAGAAACGGGTTTAAAACGGGAAAGTTATGCTAGTTTTACCAAAACGATAATTATAAACGTTTTCACTTTATATACGAACGATTTTAAATTACAAATAGATGGTGAAGAGTCCAATATGTATTATATACGCTAAAAGTTATCGAAGTAACAAAGATTACTGTATATGAACGGGGGTGGTGTTGGGTTGTGGAGTTAGGGTTGGGTGGTGTGGCTATGTTTTGATAGTTTGCCTTCGGATTCGTATCGTGACATCGTTATTTCACATACTCGATTATTACTCATCACTTCACTGCTGATTGAGTTCATATCCCCACGTTTTACATGGTTTTGTTCTATAAGTTTTGGGTGGAAAACATGAATTTGTTTTATAACTGGACACAAGTGGATAATATTTATACTATGATTACGTGTTGCCTAAGTAGCGATAACCCAAGTTGAGCCCATTATCATGGAACTGTCAATTACTGGATGTGAGCGCGAATTTATATAGATCTAATGGATTGACATCCCCGTTCGGGTGATTAGCTATCACTAGACAAACGAACGTATACCATGTCGGATTAGGGATGTTGCGGGTTAGAACATCAATACGGGCAATGTGGGCAATTTTATATTGCTATTTATTTATGTCGAGCTTTAGTGTCATGAGCTTAGAGCAACGTAATTACAATTATGTGATGTTTTGCATCTCCTGCATTATCATATACTTGGGGAAATCTTATGGTCCAACATTATACGATTATCAAACCTGTGAATTCCCATATTTATTGGTTGACGTTTAAAAGCAATGTTTTTTAGGAGGTCAGTAAGCACAAGGTGCAAGCGATACATTGGTGATTTTGTATTTTGGGATGACATGCTTAAAGATATGGTTGCATTATATTTTAGAAATCATGTATTATGAACTAGTATCTTTGTAATATGAACAATTAATAATTTTAACTTCGAGCTTTTGTAACAACAATGTTTGCTTAAATCTAATGAATACATTAAACAACTTTTAATAATCGTTCTAAGGAGCGTGATCTATGTTTTTTAATCTAAGATGTGAAGACACTCCCCGATACCCTTATGTTCCCTAACACCCAATTTGGGGGGTGTTTACACTCTCGCCAAAGTCCAACCAACAATAGATTTTCCCAAATAGACTCCGGTCTGACTAATACCATATTTTAAAGTAAGGTGATTGAACCCAATTGATGCCATCATCATGACATTTCTATCTTGTCTGCCGTGGTCAGTTTCCTTGCTATTCAACTACCAATAACTAGCTGAGGAACTCGTCAACCAATGCAACAAGCTACATTAATGATGGAAAAGTATCTACAAGCCATATCAGGGGCGACAAATTCTTTATGCCGGCGTTTACTACAAATAGACTTACACTCCAGTAGCAAGAGGGGAATAATTCGGAAACAGAGGAATGTTAATAAATTTACAACTGGCAAAGGGGAAGGAACACAAGTCCAAACAATGCACTAAACCAAGGAGAAACGGGATGAATCCGGGGTTTTAAGAATAAATGTTGTTGGTTCAAGCTCAAGCAAGTGGTCATATTTTACATGATGAGGGAAACTCGCATTTTTGCAGATCTAGTGAATTCCAGAGGTCAAGCCACACAACTGTCATTACTCACAATGCACAGCTTATCAAGCTGATTGATTTGGATGCATATGGACTCTGATGTGATGAACTCATATCAACACTATGTGCCAAAGATGCTACTCATGGCGAAGTTATCTCATTATGGTTCAAGATGCTCTCTGAGGTAACAATCATGATAATTTGAAATAATAAAATGATTAATCAAGTTGTGGCAGGTGTATCGTCCTTCTGAATAGTTTGAATGTTGTAAAATCATTCAGGAGTAGACGAAATAATAATAAAAAGAAAGATAAAAAGAATATCAATAACATGAAGCACAATTAATATAGAATAATAAATAAAAAAATAGAATAAAGGTGGAGAAAGAAAAAATAGAATTGCCAGAGATATCAATATCATGTTCTTATTTCAGTATGTGATTGAATCATAACAGGCAGCCCGTGTTCCGAATTCCAAATTCTACCTGCAACAAAAAGATGCACTGATATTATCTGTAATTAACAACTGAAAATCTAAGTTGCTAATTGTACCAAGATAAATCTGGAAAAATAAAAGTGTCAATGATACTTTAACTGCTGAGACTAAAGACAACAAGTAACAAGTTAAAAGTGTTTTGAAATAAGTAAAAAATGTTGAGATTTCAAGAAAAATGATAACGTTTCAGATTCATATGCACCGGTATTAAACAAACTCTTTCTGAACATTAAAAAAAGGAAAAAAGAATCATTAATGCAAAAAGTTTTCACTTCTCAAAAGATGATTTAAGAAAGAATGAATCATAGGAACATAGATATGAGAGATTGCATTAGAAAAAAGTGATCAACATCTAGATAATATTGTTTTTAAAAGAGATCAATTCCGCACAAACGTCCACATGTGACGAAGACCTCAGTTTTTCTACGATCATAAACCACAAACAAGCTCTAGGTTTTCAAAATCCTTTCTTCTTGAAGAAAGCTCAGCAGTTGGAACCAAAGCTAATAAGTTGGGTGATATTTTTGAAGAAAACAAAAAAACTATTATGATTCCTGACTCAAAGAGACCTAAACACTTGCTGAAGAGTCGTTCAAAAATGCTTTAAACATAAGGAAATATGATTTAGAAAAGCAAGTAAATACCACACCAGTCGATTATGCTGCACTTTAACCAACTTACAAAGATTTTGGAAACACGATTTGTTTCCACAAACTGAATTTATCTGCTGAACAAAGCCCTTATGGTCTAAGAATTCTATGAATTCTCCAAACCCTACTCTTTTCTAGTAGACCCACCAAAATTTGAGTCCAAAAGAACTTCTTAAAGTCAGCATGGTTAATACAAGTTTAAAGAAACTTTAAACACCAACTTGCTTTTTTGATGTGGTTGATTCAAAGAAAGAACCAACGCCCACAAATAGCTATCACTGAGATGACGCTCTTGTGTGTTTCTGAACATACAAAATAATTCTATTTGTAAAAGATCTGAAGGACTTGTTTAACACATTCAATCAATATTTGGTTGATGAATTTTCTGAAGTCTAAAATGTCTTTCATCAAATGTAACAGGCTGTGGAACAACATCATTTAGAGTCAAAAACATTTGAGGTTAAAATGAATCAAGTTTTGAACGAAAATGAACGACTCTTGGAACAAGTGTTGAGCAAAGATATTGTAAACATAATTGTGAATTCTTCTGTGGATAATTCTGATGTGAATGTACATGAATGTTAAAAGTGTCTCAAACTTAAGACTAAGCTTCAAACGAATTTCGTTGAAAAAAAGATTTACGATAAACATTTCAACTAGTTTTTATTTACCACAACCTTGAAAAACACCGCATCTCTTTAGAAGTTGATACTCCAACTTATCAGGAAATTTTTCAAAGGGACTTCTGTTTCAAATCAAGTCCACAAGATTCTGTGATCAACTGTTTGATTTAAATGAATTGAAAGCTCATCTCAAGAGAAAGACACGGTCATAATGAAGTTGAAAGAGAGAATTAAATCTCTAAGTCGAAAAATGGATGAGAATAAAATTAAAAAGGACTTAGAAGAGATTGAAACAATAAATATCGAATTGGATCATAGGGTGACAAAGCTTATTGCTGAGAATGAGCATTTGAAACAGACATATAAGCAACTTATGACTCTATAGAACCGCACGGTATTCGATCTATAAGAACATGTGGCCGATTTAATTAATCAAGTCAATCTAAAGTCCGTAGAGAACCACGATTTAAATTCAAGTCTTCATGAAAAAGTTTTGGTATTACAGCTCTCAAAGGATGATTTAAGGAAACTCAAAGAAAAGCTATAGTTGATAATGAAGTTTACTAAACACCCTAGTGATCCAGGGGGAGAGATGCCTCTGACAAATATGAACCAATAACCCCAAGTTGTTGAATAAACAATAGCACACTCTGCCTATCTTAAGCATACTCAGGAAGAATCTGCAGTTCTTAGGGAATCTAGTTGATCATATAAAGCAAATTTATCCCCTAGATCAACCTTAGAATCGCCTATAAAGTATAAACTCAAATTAATTTCAGGAGTTGTCTTATAAAAATCAGTAAAAACCAGCCCCGGAATCAAACAATCAAGTGAACAATTAGTGGCTGTGACCCCCCAACGAACCCAGGATAAAAAAGCTAGATTCACTGAGCCCGTAACATCCTCAAGAAACATAATCACAAAAAAGCAACCACTACGTCAAACCTAGCTTCTAACAAACCTATGTTGTCTTATACAGGAGTAAAACAGTCTACTAGTACTAGCGGATCACAGTCTTCAGGCAATACAAAGAAAGATAAGATTTGGCAAACACCAAGTATTACTCTGAAGAATAAAGTAGAAGCCCACCCTAGGACAGTTAAATCTAGTTTGAAAAATAAGATAGTGTTGTTGAACCTAAAGGAACTGCAAATGTGCAGGCATTCCGTCCAGCTTAAATGTGCATCTAAACCTCTATGTGTTAAGTGTAATGGTTGCATGCTTTTTGATAATCATGATTTGTGTGTTCTTGATTTTATCAAAAATGTGAATGCTCGTGTAAAATCTAAATCTGTTAAGAAAAGTTCAAAGAGAAAAGTTTGGAAACCAACGGGAAAAGTGTTTACAAATATTAGATACACTTGGAGACCTACTGGTCGGACCTTCACTATAGTAGGAAATGCGTGCCCTTTAACTAGGATTACCACAACTACTGAAGTGCCCCTTAGGAAACCAACTGCTCTAGAAAATGAAACACCTAAGCCTGTTGTAACATTGGTTTACTTAAGGAAACCTAGGAAATCTAAAACTAATGTTCCTGATAGCAAATCTAAGGTTTCCAAATCTGTATCTGCTAACAAAAAGGAACCCAGTCAATCTTGGGGATCCAAAGTTTCCAATGTTCCATCTTCCTCTCTTAATGAATGCAGGTCGTCCAAATTGTTCTCTGGTATTTGGACTCCGGTTGCTCCAAGCATATGACCAGAGATCGCTCTCAGCTCACCAATTTCGTCAATAAGTTTTTGGGTATAATTAAAATTCGTAAATTGATTCACTTGGCAAAGATATTGGGTTAGAATGGTAATTATCAATTGGGAAGTATGATATCAAGGGTGGTTACCCCATAAAGATTCACAAACAAGAGTACATGATCCGCGGTCGGGAGATTGAACAAATGTTTAGACACCATATTATTTAGTGAGATAGAAAGAAGATGTAATGTTATTGACGCTAGAGAGAAAACACACACCATATTACAAGTGAAATGAATCCTCTCACCTCACTATGGAAGTATGGAGGATATATATATGCCCAGGACAGAACGATCTACTACTACACTTAGACAATTCTAGTCCCCTGCGATGTCTGGCTAATATAAACAAATGTATATCCATATTAGCCGACATATTTTTAAGGCTAACAATCTTACCCCATATGTGTGCATATAAAACGGAATTACTTACAATGTACCTATTAATTAACAGATACAACAAAATAAAATGACATCCAAGGCGCTTCCAATGCTGAAGATGACATCTTTGTCATTTAGTCTTGATACTTGTACTCCAGCTTGGATCTTCTAAGGCTTGACTTGTATTGGAACCATTGTAGCATGCATGAGTTGGATTAACTACCCCCCCAAATCATGCAGCATGCTTAAAAGCTTTCTTCAATACTCCTTCCTTGCGAAGGTTATGAATCAGCTTCCCCCCAAACCAACATCGTATCTTAGAGCAGATCTGAAACGATTGATGTAGCTTGAAAATCTTCTAATATTAGACATTTAAAGTGGCCTAGCGGAATTAGTAAGAAAGAATCAGACAACCACACATCTAATACTGCTTCTATAGTATATCATGACATTTGGTCTTGGTGATTTTCTATTTGGGGGAACATGCAAGAGATCAGCAACAATTCTTCTCACGCATGCAGAATACTTCACAAACCATACTAAGTGAAGTAGTATAAACTACTTCCCCCTGGAAGTTGACTTGATAACATCAAAGTATCAAGTACAACGGATTCCCTCCTTCCCCCATGATGGTTTTGAACTCTCGGAAGCATCATTGACGTGTACGACCATATACTCGAGAAGTTCTTGTCATAAGCAATAATCTTGAAAAGTTATGAGAGACATTGAAGAACTTTGAAAGATTTTGCTGAGACTGTGAAGTACCATTGACGTTTAGTAGCTTCAAATATCCCGTGAGAGTTGCTGATCACATCTCAACCTTATACTCTCTAGCTAACTTTACCAACCGACGTATATATAGGTGACTGTCCGGCAATTGCTATGACCACTTGGTGAAAGTAAACCTGAATACCCAAACTTGAAAATAAAGTAACATTCCCTAAATTTGTTACTTAAGCTTGCACTGTTGTAGATTGAAGAACGGTGCAGAAGAAAGCCTCTAAGTACCCTATACCTAAGTCCTAAAAGTATAAGAAGTACACCACCTCTTGAAATTATCCATATCGGCTTCTGCGTATGACACTGAGTACTACAATGTACCTTCTTTAAGTGATAGTTAACCAGGTCTTCACCCAACCTCCCCTTGACCGCTGGTAACTATATAATTCAAGTCTCAATCATAACTGTATACGTATAGGCAAGTCATCCATCGATAGATTGGGTTTGAAGAAAAGGGGTAGAAAATAAAAGGAAGTCTCGATGATGAAATAAGTAGACGCCTCCGTGAAACCCACTTCAAACTCAAATAAGGGATACCAAATCAACTTCGTGATCACTTGACATTAAAGTCCAAATTCCATAGCCGTTTTGACGTTTTAGTGAATCTTATTCGGATCGTTTTTAGTGTTATGTATCATGTTTGTTGTGTTGTTGTTCAAGAATGTCGTTAAACTAGGACAAATGTTATTTTTGAATTGTCGTCAACGAGAAAACATTGTCTAGTCCAACTTGACGTTAAAGTGTTTTATTCCCGGCTCAATCATTTTCTAATCAACATCATGGCTAGCTATGTAATTAGATCTCAAAAATCCCACCAAAGACTGTTTCCCCCCGGGTCCATTCCCCGCCCCGGGTGCTGGTGGTTGTGTGGGGGGGTGACATCCTCTCCGTATTCCCCAACCTCCTTTTCCCCCGGGTGTGTTTCCTTCCATCCTCGTTGAAAAAGAGATTTACGATAAACTGTTCAAAAGTTTTACCACTCTTGAAAAACATTGCATCTCTTTAGAAGTTGATACTCAACTTAATCAGGAAATTTTTCAAAGGGACAATTCTGTTTCAAATCAAAGTGCTCCAAGTTTTGATCAATTGTTTGAATTAAATGAATTGAAAGCTCAGTCCCAAGAGAAAGACACGGTCATAAAGAAGTTGAAAGAGAGAATTAAATCTCTAAGTGGAAAAATGAATGAGGATAAGATTAAAAAGGACTTAAAAGAGATTGTAACAATAAATATTGAATTGGATCATAGGGTGTCAAAGCTTATTGCTGAGAATGAGCATTTGAAACAGACCTATAAGCAACTTTATGACTCGATTAAACCAGCACGTATTCGATCAAAAGAACAATGTGATGATTTAATTAATCAAGTCAATATAAAGTCTGTGGAAATCTCTAATTTAAATGCTCGTCTTCAGGAAAAAGTTTTGGTAATTACAGCTCTCAAGAATGATTTAAGGAAACTTAAAGGAAAAGATCTAGCTGATAATGTTGTTACAAAATACACTATTGATCCAGAGATGCTTAAGATCGATGTGGAATATTTGAACCCTAAATTGTTGAACAATAGGTCAGCTCACTCTGATTACCTTAAGCACACTCAGGAAGAAGCTGCGATTCTTAGGGAAATAGTGGAACAAGGAAATCATAAAATCCTTTAAATACTTCCTTAGACTCTGCTTGTAAGTATACAAAACAAATTCAGGAGTTGCTTGTAATAATCGGACAAACCTGCCCTAGCTTCAATAAGGCAAGTGAAAAATTAGTGGCTGTGACCCCAAAGAACAAGGACAAAAGAGTTAGTAAGCCCGTCACATCCTCAGGAAACACAATCACAAAAACAACCTCTACATCAAACCTAGTTTCTAACAAACCTGTGTTGTCTTCTACAGGAGTAAAACCGTCTACTAGTGCTAGCGGATCACAACCTTCAGGCAATACAAATAAAGATAAGATTCGACAAACACCAAGTAGTATTCAGAAGAATAAAGTAGAAGCCCACCCTAGGAAAGTTAAATCTAGTTTGAAAAATAAATGTTGTGTTATTCCACCTAAAGGAACTGCTCATGTGCAGCATCCCAATCTTAATGCGAATGTAATGGTTGCATGCTTTCTGATAATCATGATTTGTGTGTTCTTGATTTTATCAATAATGTGAATGCTCGTAATAAATCTAAATCTATTAAGCAAATTTCAAAGAGAAAAGTTTGGAAACCAACAGGAAAGGTGTTTACAAATATTGGATACATTTAGAGACCTACTGGTCGGACCTTCACTATAGTAGAAAATGCGTGCCCTTTAACTAGGATTACCAAAACTACTGAAATACCCCTTAGGAAACCAACTGCTCTAGAAAATGAAACACCTAAGCCTGTTGTAACATTGGGTTACTCAAGGAAACCTAGAAAATCTAAAACTAATGTTCCTATTAGCAAATCTAAGGTTCTTGAATCTGCATCTGCTAACAAAAAGGAACCCATTCAATCTTGGGGATCCATAGTTTTCGATGTTCCATATTCCTCTCTTTATGAATGCAGGTCGTCCAAATTGTTCTCTGGTATTTGGACTTCGGCTGCTCCAAGCATAATTTCGTCAATAAGTTTTTGGGTACAGTCAAATTCGGAAATGATCACGTTGCAAAGATATTGGGTTATGGTGATTATCAGATTGCGAATGTTACGATATTAAGGGTTTACTATGTAGAAGGACTTGGACACAACTTATTCTCCGTTAGGCAATTTTATGATTCGAACCTTGAAGTTGCTTTTCGTCAACACACCTGCTTCATTCCTAATTTAGAAGGTGTTGATCAATTGACTGGATCTCGAGGCAACAATCTGTATACTTTGTCTCTTAGAGATATGATGGCGTCCTCTCCTATATGTCTTTTGTCAAATGCCTCAAAGACTAAGTCCTGGTTATGGCACCGACGTTTGTCTCATCTGAACTTTGGTGCAATCAACCACTTAGCCAGACACGGTCATGTTCGAGGTCTCCCTAAGCTTAAATTTGAAAAGGACCATTTATGTTCTGCTTGTGCAATGGGTAAAATCAAGAAGAAACCCCACACACCTAAATCTGAAGACACCAACCAAGAGAAACTCTATCTTTTGCACATGGATCTTTGTGGACCAATGCGTGTCGCAAGT
>BQNB010138780.1:0-14482 GCA_026074375.1 Tanacetum coccineum
TCTATGATTGTGACTGTTGTACTATAAAGTAATACCCCAGATTAGCTTCCGCTGCTATATTGTAAAAATAGGGGTGTTACATAATAAGACCATAATCTATTAAAATAAGTGATCTCATTTCACTTTATGTTTTTCAAATAAAATCCTTAGAGGAATTAGGAATAAAGTAGTGAGAAGTAGTTGCGCTTACACAATTAACATGTATGAGTAGTGTTAGCATCTAATCTTATATTTAGTTATGATTTCGTTTTAAGCTTGGTTTGGGGATTGTGAAAATCAAAGATGATGATTTTTGTCTCCTGGAGACACCTAGTTTGCGTGTTTCCCGTTCTAAAAGCCTTTTATATAATTTGAATTAAATTTTAACTTTGTTTTTTATTTATTAATGAATAAATGGTTAAAACGGGGCGTTTTCGAAACAGATGACTTTTCTTATACCCCCTTGATGAACACCTTTTTGTTCTTGTTTGATGTGAGGGATTATTAGTTCAGGGGGGTTAAAAGATTTTCTTTCACAACGTGTGTAATAAATAATGTGTGTGGGACCAGCAATGGCTTAGTGTGGGGGAATTTTGATGTGTGCTTAAACACACATCATTTATACCAAAAAATACACTAAAATGGACTAATAACCATAAAATATGTGAAATTATATTGTAAATATGTTTGGTATGTGTTATTATGTCTTGCAGGTACAAGGGATTGAAAACAAAGTAAAAAACAGTAATTTTCGAATGAGTTTCGATGACGTTTTCACATTTATCAAGATTCAAACGAACTCGGAAAAATTCCCCGAATACTCCATTGGAAAGAGCACGAAATTACGAGTCCATTGGTACCTTTCTCACCTTTTGAACCGGTCTAAATATTCTAATATGGACCGGTCAAATTCCTTTTTGACTTTTCTTTAATAATTCTGGACTGGCCTAATTAAACCTTAAAAGAATTATTGTGCATATATATTATAGAAACACACTCCAGCTCAGTTGGAAAGGGGGTGACCCCTTGTGTGTTTCTACCTCTAGGTCACAGGTTCGAGCGTAGCTAAGGCTGGGTTGTGCTATTTAACCCACTGCCACGTCAAATGCCACGTGGATCCACTCAGGTGGTAACACGTGGCAACCCGACCCGACCCATGACCTGACACGTGGCAACTCAACAAGTCACCAGTGACGTGTCATGTGGGTCCCACTTGCTGACTCGTGTGCCACGTGGCGGCGACTCTGACATGTCATTAATGCAGGTGGTACGAGCTTGCAGAGGTGGCGGCCAATGATTGGTACGAGGGTGTAGAGGTGGCAGATCGGCTGACCAATGGGAGAGTGCCACGTGTACACGGTGACAAAAATGGGCAGCTGTCAGACGCGTGATCCGAGGCTTCTGGAAGGCAATTAATGCTCATCATTGAAGGAATATTATTGGTGGGGAGATGCTGATGTGGCTAAATGATTGGCTGAAAATGGTTGAGTATTGCTGGCATCTTGGAGGACGCGTGAAATGACCAAATTACCCTTCCAGACCAATGGGCTATTTAATGCCTCACACATTCTCTCATTTGGCATCATCTTTCTTTTGCTACATTCTTACATTTTCACATAGTTTTAGTATATAGCTTATTTTGTAATAGTTTAGTTTTTGTAAAAGCTTTTATAGCTTATTATCTTAGCTTATTATACTTGGCTTATTATTAATGAAGATGAATGTTTTAAGGGTTGGTGTGACTTAAGCTTATTTGTTTTTCTTATCCTCTAATCTTTCTTATCTTATCTTTCTAGCTTATATCCAAATAAGCTCAATCGAATAGCTTATTCTTGGATTATTGAGATTAGATTTTATTAGAATAGCTTAACCATAGCTTATTCGGCTTAGCTTATTTCAAATACTTTTGTGTATAAGTTTTTGAATATACTTAATTTAGCTTATGTCAAGAAGCTTATTCGCCTTGCTTACTTTTCGGATAATGCTAGCTTATAGCTTATACGAATAAGCTATTTCACTTTTAATTTTTATCTCTTAATTTTCAATCTAGTTTTCTATATTAATAGCTTATAGTTTTTAGCTTGTTCAACTAGCTTTTTGGTTTATTATTTTAGATCTAGTCCTTAAATATACCTAATTCTCATTTACTTTTCGAAGTGAACATCTTAGTTTTGGCTGGATTTAGATTTATTAATAATTGATCTATTATTTTCATTTTCAATCGAGTTTTCTATATTAATAGCTTATAGTTTTTAGTTTCATCTATAGCTTATAAGTGATATATTGTTCATATTAGCCTTGATTGTATTTTAATGTTGATGAAACCATTCATACATCTAAGGCGTGGAGCTTAAAGGTCTTATAAGTTAACTTAATTTTTAAAGTTTAAAGCTTTTATAGTTTTTATAAAGCTATTTAGTATATAAAGTTTACAACTTTGTTAACTAATTAGTTAAATAAAATCTAATAAAAGAAGTAAACTTTAGTGTTTTATTAGTTTATAAGATCGGGTGGTTTAGTTCGTCTCTATTTCGTCATACGGGTTCTACCTTCTTACCTTTTTCAATCCATATTAGTTTTAATAATTAGTTTAGAAAAAGTATGTTTATGATTGTTAATTTAATTGATGCTAGTTTAGTAGTCCTGATTAGTGAGTAGATTATTATATGCTTGTTAAGTGAGTTGTGACTAGAGAATTAAGTGTGAAATAAAGGGGATTGTTGATTAATAATTTTTGAATTATTTAGATTTCTTTTTGGTTATTTTGACGGGCAAAAGCCGTTAGGATAATCAAACATTAATCTAGTAATTTGTATCAAAATAAAGGTTTGTTTTCAAAATAAATCAACGTTGTGAGAAAATAGTATTTTAAACGGGTACTAATTCATCACTTAATGATCTTTTCGCCTCACTTGACAAGCATATCCTTTAGACATATCTTTTAGATCTTTTAGCTTAATATTCCTTAGTATTAATCTAGCTTTTAATTCTATAAAACCAACAAAAAATATTCGATAATCAAACATCCAATAAAAGACATCAACGTGAATTTTTATTCATTTCTCACCGTGGACACGACTCCGGAAGATTTTATTATTACTTGTCCTCAAGTAATTCTTTTATCTAACGGGAAATACTATATTATTACTCGACACGTTTACGACGTATCACATGCATAATGATCACATGAACAAAATTCGAGATACATAATTCATATGTATTTTTTGACATGTTTGGTGAGCAAAATTAAACTAAGGAGCATTTGGGTTAACTCTTAGGTTTTATTTTTAGAGTCGAGTTAACCGTTACTCCACATTTGTTACATATAGGCACACATTAGGCACAAATTCTTGTCATCATTATAAGTTCATATTAATAAAACATGGAATTACTTTTATTTTAGGAGACAATGCCTCGCAAAACATCGGATGACCACAAAAACACAAGAAGTTACATTCCAAAAAATGTCCGTTGAATACAACGAACCACTAAAATGTATTTTTGAATTCTTTGAAAATTGATACATTCACGAAGGGCGGGTAGTTGATCCGAGCTTTGAAAATTTGATCTATGTTAGGTCCATGTTTAGTCATATTGGGTTTTAATGTCTTCTCGAAATTAATGAACAAATCGTTCCTCATTTCATTCTCGAAGTTTTACTTGAGTTTTACATTGAATACCGTATCAACTACGATTTGAAAGGTCAAATGTTTGTGGAGTTTGTCTTTCAAAATCAACTCTTTTCTTTTTCTCTCGAAGAATTCGGTCAAATCCTTCGTATTTCTTACGAAGATGATTGTTCCTTTTCTGACAAGTGGTCACTTGATGACTTTCCATATAGTGTCCCAACTGGTGGTCCTTATCAAACTAATCCTCCTTCTCCCGATGACATTAAACTCCTTTTTCAAATCGAACGACGATGTGAGCAAAAGATTATTGTTGAGGACAATCAAATCTTGACTCGTGAAATCACCGATGTTATGAAGACATGGGTCGACATAATTCGGAAAAATGTCTTTTGTTTGTTGGGCAACCGGGATCATGTCCCCGTGTGTCTGTGTCATATGCTTTTTTGTATTGCTAGCTCCACACACTACAATCTTGCTTACTTCATTGCTAAACGAATGGAGTTTGTCACCAAACAAGCTCGGTTAATCCTACCATATGGTATGTTATTAATTCGCATGTTTCATCATGTCATATCCGAAAACCCTGAGTTGTCAAACCCTCTTTATGTCTAGTACGATCATGTCATGTATCCTCTTGTCGCTTAACAAGAGCGAAAGACTCGAAAGGATTATGGCACGAGAAGAGATCGGTCTTCCACTTCTTCTTTATCCGCCTTCGGTCGACCATCATCCTCTCATCCCAATGATGATGATAATGATGGAAATGACAAAAGGACCTTGCGTGAAACACTCCTTCCCCCACTCAAGGTATCCGAGAAACCCTTGGATTCTCTTGATTTGATTTCAAAAACTTTCGATATAACTATCACAAATCCTTTGTTTGATTTATATTCTGAATTTACTTTAAATTCAGACAATCCTATCTTTGATATTCAGAATGAGGAGAGTGATGAGTCCGAAACGGAGACTATAATGGAAGAGGTGCAAATTCATAGCTCATAAAGCACCGCACAAATCCCACCTTCGTACAAAAAGTTAATAGTTTGATTTAACCTTTTGCCTATCCAACAAATACCCTTACCTGATCTAACGAGATCTTCGGTTATGGATATTTTTGGATCTCATTATGTTTTTGACATACTTGGCCCGAGACTATTATTCTCTTTATCATACGGTTTTGGCCTCGTCTTTCCTGAAAATTTCTCTAAAGTTCACTCATTAGATTTATTCGATTCAATTTGCGACGTGAAAATGAGTATTTGATCTGGAATAATCATTTCTGACTCTTCGACTTAAAATTTTTGAAGAAGTTTAACAGAAGATTGAATTATCCAATTATACATAAAAGAGGTAAAGGTGTATTTCTAGGAAAGAAAATAAA
This sequence comes from Tanacetum coccineum, assembly GCA_026074375.1. NCBI lineage: Eukaryota > Viridiplantae > Streptophyta > Magnoliopsida > Asterales > Asteraceae > Tanacetum > Tanacetum coccineum. The sequence goes on from BQNB010138780.1 coordinate 4,990, forward strand.
TGTTGGTATTACCCCATTAGTTTGGGCGGCAAAAGTGGGATTAAAGGAAGTATCCATTTAAAATTTTGATATAACATGCATTAGTATAGAAAAGTGATAAGGTTTTCATGTATGCTTGAGCGTAAACGTAGAACATAAGTTTTTTTTTTAAATACGAAAACAAAATATGAAAACTTATAAATTACCTTTGTGAAAATTCTGTGACACTTGTTTGACGTAAGATTTTATTTGTTTGATGCCCGTTTACGTTGAATGATGACTTTTAGTTTACGCGATTTAACCAAACGTTAAAAATTAACAGTGAACGCGTAAAAGTTTAGAATAATTAGTTGAATATTTATTTACGTAAAATGACCAAAAAATGTGAATTGTTACACTTATTACTTATTCATCATTTCAAATATTAATGCAACATTGTCACGTTCTTTGTTTTTTTGGTTATTCACACACTATATATCTTAAAAAATAACTCTTTAAATATAACCCGGCGTTAGACGGGTCTTTAAGCTAGTACATAAATACAATGAGGTGGCACAACATATTTATGATATGCTTTTGTTATTTTTAGATAGTATTTTTCTTATATATTACACTAAGCGTTTGCAAGACTTAAATTTCTTTGCAATGAATGAAAAATGATAGAGTTGAATATACGTTAGATGCTAAGCGTGGAGTAGTTGGATCTCTTTAGAGCTCATAGAGGTTAATTGTGGGTTTTTGCTCCCATCAGCTATATAAACACAATAAAATAATTTTCAATAAATAAAGTTGCATTGGTTTTTATGATTCTGAGTTTTTAATCCCTTTATAGAGGATTCCTTCTGATTAAAGTAAGGTACACGTCGAGGTTTTGTCAGTGTTGTGGAGAAATAGGCTACCGTTTCCTGACGTCTCGTTTCCGTTGACTAGGAAGTTAAAAGACCACCAGACTTGAAATTTGGCTATAATAAAATGTAATAAACTAAAACCAAAATAAGACTACTGTTTCTTGACGGTTCGCTCCTATTGACTCAGTTGTTTAAAAGGTGGAAGTAATAATAATAATAATAATAATCCGAGATAAATAAAAGTTTACTGTTTCCTGACGGTTCGCTCCCGTTGACTCAGAATTCGAAAAGGTCAAGGAAATTTTCGAGGTCGAAATAAGACTATTGTTTCCTGATGGTTCGCTCTCGTTGTCTTAGTTGTTTAAAGGACCGAGGGCTAATATTACTGCGATAATAATAATAATAAAGCCAAATTTTAACTCTGGGGTTATCTAAATAAAGCCTTTATCTCTGAACTCGTAGTTGAGTTGTTTCGGATGAAATGAAAAGGATAACCCCTAAATCATGCAAAATTAAAACCTTAATGTGGACCTTATTATTAGCAAATCATTTCTTTAGGAAAGGATTTCAAACTAATTATGATTTAAACCAGTCTCCTTTATAATAATAAGACCATAATCTATTAAAATAAGTGATCTCATTTTATGTTTTCCAAATAAAATTCTTAGAGGAATTAGGAATAAGGGAACAAAAAGTAGATGCGCTTACACAATTAACACTTATGAGTAGTGTTAGCATATAATTTTATATTTAGTTGTGATTTCATTTTAAGCTTGGTTTGAGGATTGTAAAAATCGAGGATGACGAACTCCCGTTCTTAAAAGCCTTTTATATAATTTGAATAAACTGTCTTTTATCGATTAATGAATAAATGTTTAAAACATGGCGTTTTCAAAATAAATGATTTTTCTTATACCCCTTGATGAACACCTTTATGTTCTTGTTTGATGTGAGGGATTATTTTTTAAGGGGATTAAAATATTTTCTTTCACAACGTGTATAATAAACATTGCGTGTAGGACCAGTAATCGCTAAGTGTGGGGGAATTTGATGTGTGCTTAAACACACATCATTTTAATACCGGAAAATACACTAAAACGGACTAATAACCATATAATATGAGTAATTATATTGCAAATATGTTTAGTATGTGTTAATATGTCTTGCAGGTACAAAGGATTGAAAACAAAGCAAAAACGGTAATTTTCGGGTGAGTTTCGACGACGTTTTCACATTTATTGAGATTCAAACAAACTCGGAAAAATTCTCCAAGCTCTCCATTGGAAAGAGCACGAAATTACGAATCTATCGTTACCTTCCTCACCTTTTGAACCGTTCTTATTTGAACCAGTCAAACCTTATTTGAACCTTTCTTTATTAATGACCCGGACCCGAACACTTAGCCCTTAATACATTTTTGTTGCATATAGTTAATGGAAGTATGCTCTAACTCAGATGGTTTACCACTGACCCATAAGCTGCATCCCAAGAGGTCTCGGGTTTGAGCCAGGCTATGCCTGGTTATGCAACTCCTCCCTCTACCATGTCAGTTGACACGCGGTGCCACGTGGCTAACACGTGGCTGACATAAGGCATGTGGGTCCCACTTCTGCCACGTAGCAGCGGCTATCCAATGACAGCCTGCCATGTGGCAGCTTATGACATGTCTAACTGTGCAGGTACGAGGTCAGACTGACATGTCAGTACGAGGTACCAGGTGGCGGTTACGTGGTGGCTGACCAATATGAGGACGACACGTGGAAAAAACGCGTAATCCGAGGTACGAGGTCATAGGCTGTTAATAAGAGATTCTAGAAGTTGTCGCCTGATTGGTTCAAAAATCCTCCCTATTAGCTGGCAAAAGCGTGTGAATGTGAAATTACCAGAATGCCCTCAACTCAAATGGGCTATAAAATTAAGACTAGATCCAGACGCATGGATTATTAGTTTTAGGATTTCATTTTGACATAGTAGGAGTAGTTTAGTTTTAGCTTATTGTCTTAGTTTTAACTTATTTTGTAAAATCTTTTAGCTTATTATTCTAGCTTATTGTATTGGATTATTAGCTTATTAATGAAGATGAAGGTTTGGTTTGATATAACTTGAGCTTATTCTTTCTCTAGTCCTCTTTTCTTTTACTTTAGCTTATTTCTTATTTTTGGGTGATAAGCTTTCGAATAAGCTGCTCCTTAGCTTATTTCGAAAGCACCTTTCACCAATCTTATTTCGGATAAGCTTTTATAGTTTATTCGGATAAGCATCTTAGATCTAGTTTTGCTAGCTTATTTTGGATCTATTTCTCTTAGCTTATTCCATTTAGCTTATTTACTCTTTTGATTTTAAGCTTGATTCGAATATAAAAGCTTGTCACGAGTGGCTTGTTGCCCACCTTATTTCAATAAGATTTTGGACAGCTTATTTTTGAGAGCTTATTTTAGCTTATTTCACAAAATTTTAGTTGGAAGCTTACGAATAAGTCTCCATACTATAGCTTATTTCGTTTTGCTTAATTCTATTACTTTAAGGTTAAAAAATTTCGAATAAGTTCATTATTAGCTTATTTCGAATTTAAGATCTTAGTTAATAACCTTATAAGCTTATACACTCAAATAAGCTTATTTTGGGATATTTAACTTTTGGTTTAAAGCTTATTTAAATAAGTTTTGTTATAGCTTATTTTGTTTAGCTTATTTCAAGTAGAATTGCTACTTTAACTTATTTTTGAAAGTAAATTAGTTTAGCTTTTTCATTTAGATTATTGGTTTAATATTCTAGGTCTAATCCTTAAATATACCTAATATTTGTTTACTTTTCAAAGTGAACTTCTTAGTTGAAGGATTTGGTGGATTTAGATCTAGCTTAATTAAACAGTAGCTTATATTTTTAGTTTAATCTCTAGCTTATTATTGCTATAGTGTTCATCTTAACCTTTGATTGTGTTTTAATGTTGATGAAAACGGTTCTACATCTAAGGCGAGGAGCTTAAGGGTTTAATAAACTAGTTTGATTTCTTAAGTTTAGAGCTTTTATAGATTTTACAAGCTTTTTAGTATATAAAGTTTATAACTTTATCAACTAATTAGTTTAATAAAATCTAAATTAGAAATAAACTTAAGTGTTTTACATAGTTTATAAAATCGGGTGGTTAATTCGTTTTCGTTGCTTCGACCGGGTTCTACTTTCTCTCCAATTTCAATATTAAGTAGTTCTAGTATAATTAGTTTAAAATGTTTATGATTGTTAACTTGATTGTTGCCATGTTTAGTGAGTAGTTATTATATGCTTGTTAAGTGAGTAGTGATTAGTGATTTAAGTGTGAAATTAAAAAGGGATTGTTGATTAATAATTTGCGAATTATTTATATTTGTGTTTTGGTTATTTAAACGGGTAAAAGCCATAAGAATAATTAAGCATTAATCTAGTAATTAATACTAAGATAAAAGATTGTTTTCCAAATAAACCAACCCTGTGAGAAAATAGTTTTTTAGATGGGTAGTAATTCATCAATAAAAACTTACCTTCACACTTAAGGATCTTTTCGCCTCACTTAACAAGCATATTCGTTTAATATATATTTTAGATCTATTTGCTTAGTTTAATATTAATTAGTTTTAATACAGCTTATTATTATATTATTAGTATAAAACCAAACCAAAAATATTTGATAATCAAGCATCCGATAGAAAACATATACGTAAATCTCCATTCATATATCGCCATGGATTCGACTCCGGAAGGATAATTATTACTTTTCCTAAAGTAATTCTTATTTCTAACGGGAATATTATTACTGATACGTTCTACGCAAATCAACTATGAATAGCGAAACCAAGATATTTACTCCTTTCGCCAATCCTGAAAGGAAATTTCGAAACAAAAAAGATACTACCCCTATTTCTGTTCATAACATCTATTCTTTTTATGAATCTGAATCATCCAAATCAGAATCAGAAGAAGCAGGCGTAATTGACATTGAAACCCTCACGAGACTTCACTCGTCTACTTGGGCCACCAAGTAGTTTAAAAGGCTTGTTGCCTACGCTAAATGCAACCGTGATTCCTACGAAATTGAGTTAGGTTTTCCTATATATTTTGTTTTGAACGTTTAATGCTTATAGTTTGTCTAGTGATTTCAGGGGATACGAGTTTGCTCAGGATAGGCTTGTCAAGAGTTCATTTATTTCCATCATCATTTAGAGTATAGAGCAATACTCAAAGGAGTCTCTTGTTCTAATTCTACTCTTATTTTTGAATTTCATTTCCTTAAACATACAATAGGGATATTATACAAACCAAGTAGGGGATGTGAGTAGAATTACCACTTGACCTATATTTGCCTTTGATTTTCTAGTTTTCTTTGAAAAATTATGCCAATTTTAAAAAATTTTGACATGTTTTTCTTACTATTCTAGAATAAATCTTTACCGAGCACACTATTACCCTTTATTCCAATTGGTGAGGTTAAGCCTAATGATTCTGTTTTCATCTATTATACAATAATCCATCCAAAATATTAGTGTGTCGGTAGTATTGTAGACTTTTGAGCTTGGCATGTACATCATTTCGAGACCTAATTGATTTGCAGGAATAGACTGTTCAAGAAGGAAACATTTAGGAATTTACCCCAAACAGCCTTTATATGTGTGTTTATCGACTTGGTACACTGACTTGTCGACCTCCTGTGTAAAACCCCTTGTTGCACTCAATCTTAAGTGCAAGATACCCCTAGATCACCCTGTTGAGCCAATCCTTGTTTTCACCCTTTATGTTAAATGTATCGTTACACCATTTCGCCTTAGCCAAGCCTGTAGTCTAAATTTTCTTTGTGTTGAAGTCTCTGGCTACTTAAGTCCATGGTTCAGGGAAATAGGTTTAGAAACTTTGCGCGTTCGTAGAAGACCTATCATTGTTGATCTACAAAGACCCCCCGTATCATTACTTTCAATATTGTTCATCTCAAGTGGGGGATATATGCATTGCTACAGGGGTAATAAAAAAGAGAAAAATATAAACCTTTGTAGCATATTCATGTTGGTTATGTGTTATAAAACCAACAAGTTGTTAGAAATATGAAGATGGTGCAACTATAAGCCATCTGTTTCCTAAAAATATGAAGATGGTGCAACTATAAACCATATGTATATTATTTTAGATTAGATTTTCACCCTTGGATACTTGGATTTATGGATGGACAGTAGCCAGTTATGACAACCTTAGATTATTTAGACCATTTGTTTTATGTTTATTTTATTTAACACCAATTAAATATGTATCTCATGTCTTATCCTACCCTTTAAATGATTCTAGACCTTTAGCCTGCTCGAGTTAAGGAAAGAGCAATCACATGTGTCTCGCCCATGGACTTGGCCAAGCATGTGTGGTTTTTTGCCTTTTCTGGATCACTGGTATCGGAAAGAGTCAATCACCTGTTTAAACATGTGTTACCCATGTTGCCTTTAAGAGTTGTTTAGACCCTATTTCTAGTTGGAGGAGATTTATGTACTCTCCAAGCTTATGATAGAATACATGCTATGACAGTGCAGTTGAGTGATCACCCAAAAATAAAACACTTAGACTAGTATGAGAGTTGAGTGATTTTGATCCCCTTTTCGTGAGGTGTTTAGATTTGATATTTCTAGCATAAGTAAATTATGAATTCATTTCTCTAAGTAAAATTGGGGAAATATTTTTATGAATTATTCTAATAGGTCTACTTGAGGGCAAGTAGAAGTTAAGTGGAGGATATTTGATAACATCAAATAGTTAATACTTTTTAGTATCAAAATCCCTATCAAAATGCTTGTAATTATTGTATAAATACATGGAAATGATACTTAATCACTTCATATTTAGTTTACAGGATGAACGCGAGCATTAGAGCAAGAGAAGCAGGATTTGGACGTAGAAACACAACAAACGAAGTTGCTCAAGGCTAGTTATGGCATAACCACCCCGCAAGAGTTACGCCATAACCACGATTAAAGAAGGAATGAGTCAGCACCATAGTTACAACATAACCATAGCATTACCATTACGCCATAACATACCACTTTGAAGAAAGATGATGTTTCCTAGTCACCATTAGGACGTAACCATGGCGTTACGGTTACGCCATAACACTAGTTAAGCTTGCATAATGGAAGTCTACTATAGAATTTATGATGTATCTAAACACACAACAAATATGAAAGAAAGCTAGACAGAGAAATGAGTGGAGGTTGCTTCTAGTGAGAGAAAGTGAAAGAGAAACTTAGATTATGAAATTTGTGAAATGAAACAACCAACACCCTCTCCAAGCTATAGAGAGGGTACTTATATCCTTAGAGTGGTCGGCCATAGGCTTTGGCTTTCATGGGCTTTCCATAGGCTTTAGCCTAACTAGCTTACTAAGGTTCCAAATATTATGATACGAGCTATCTAACAATATATTGGTAGTGACTAATACTTTTCGTATTTCTAACAATCTCCCCTAAAGGGAGGTCACTCTAATTTAAAAAAAAAAACTTAAACCTAGCATACTATGCTTGTCTTCAGTCTTGAGCTCGTAGTCTTTAAACTTCAATCTTTAACTTGTGATATGTTGTAGTGATCTATGACTTTAGGCTTGAGCTTGTTTCGTTAAGCTTGTCTTGTATGTGATCTTTTAGCTTCTTGAGATCATCAACCAAACATAATCTCTAATCATCATCTTGTGATCTTTTGCCATTGTGTGTACTTGTGACTTTCGAACTGACATGCTCATACTTTTCTTGCTCTTGAAAGCTTGAATAACCATCTTTCTTGAAATTCTTTAACTTTAACACGTCATTACTTCAAGGAAGGCGTGCGTTATCATAGTAGCGAAAATTTCTTGAAATTTTTTAACTTTAATACTTCGTCATTTCAAGAAAGACGTACGGTATCAGAGTAGTGGAAGTCTTAAAACATGTATGTTAGGATCTGAAACTAGATAGATCTTCTAGCCTTTGTGGTTGTATAGTACTTATGTAATCACAAGTATATACGTGAGAGACTCTAACAATTGTTTAGGCGGAAACTAAACAATGCGATATAAAGGAGAATAAATATAAACAATGATCCTCTATGGATCTCTCTATTGATAATAAATTGTTTTTGTAATTTTGTAATCGGTACCAAACCCTAATGCTAAAGGTTTCTTTTATAGAGAAGAAACCCTAAATTGCTCAACAAGATTCCTAAAAACGCGTAAGAGATAAACATCAATCTCTTCCTAATATATCTCATTCCTATATTAATGAGATAATTCTAGAATATAACTATAATTCCTTAATTACAATAATCACGTCTATAAATAAGATCAGCAGATTCTATATCTGTCAGCAGAAATGAGAACATGACCAGCAGGAACATAATCAGCAGGAATGCTACTTGAACTGCCAGCAGAAACCACTTAGTGCTATCAGCAGAAACGACACTTAGTCGTTTTCAATAATTCTCAACAATCCTCCCCTAAACTTGGTTTTGACTCCGTTAATTCCAAGTTTCTAGATAGATCTTCTCGAAGCAAGAGGATTGAGTAGCAGCAGAAACAAAGTATTCAGCAAATATTGATGAAGACAGCAAGAACAGACGAACCAGCAGCATCACAAATACCAGCAGATACAATGTAACTAGCAGCAATAATACAAGCAGCAGAAACCGTAGAAGCAACATCCAAAACAGCAGCATCAAATGAAACAGCATGAACTCGATGAACAGCAGAATCAAATGAGGTAGCAACATCAAAGAACAGCAGCTTCCAGTCTTTGCAGCAACATAAGTAGATTTGATAAGCCTTTACCAAGTAGCTACTCACTCTTGGGCTAGTTGATACTTTGGTGAAAACAAACACCCTGGTGTAACAAAAACCAGTCCAATTTCTCAGAACGTGAATCAAGGGTGAATTGGAATACCCTAACAGTTTTTGGCAAACCGTCACAGCCATACAACGGATTTAACATGTCTTTACCTGTAGCCGTTTGCTCAGGACTAGCCAACTCTTCATACACAGAGTAATATGGTGAGTCGATAACCATACAATTTTTAGTAAATTGTCAACTATCAACGGATTTGAGAAAGTCTTTACCAAGAGCCGTACCCTCTTGGACTAGCCATTTTTCATCCAACAGGAACATGGAAAATGAAAACCATCCAGTTTTTGGTAACCTGGCAACCATCAACGGATTTGAGTTACACACCAAAGCCGTTTGCAATGGTGAGCCAGACTCTTTCTTAGCGGTTAGCCATGGTGTTAACAAAGAACAAGGTGAGAGTGAAGGCCATAGGATTTTAGCAAACCCTTACAGCTATCAACGGATTTGAGCGACACACCAAAGCCGTTTGCAATGGTGAGCCAGACTCTTTCTTGGCTGTTAGCCATGGTGAGCTGAAAACCATTTGTCGGGCAGTGCAAGCACTAACACCAAAGTTATACAACACTATACTATTACAGGGATGTATCTAAATCTAAGGATGTTAAATGCTATTCTGTCAAAAGAAACTAAAACTATCTAAGAGTACATATATAGATATATATATATATAGATTTTTTATTTTATTATTATTTTTTTTTAACAAACACTGAAACTATTGAAGTAACTTCACATACTAACTTAGAAACAACTTACATAGGAGCAGATGCAATACACTCATATGCTTGCCTTAAA
>BQNB010138781.1:0-5000 GCA_026074375.1 Tanacetum coccineum
ATATCTAGGAAGGTTCCTCAGATAAGTCATCTTAAACCTTTTGGGTGTCAAGTAACTATCCTTAATACAAGTGACTATTTGGGAAAATTTGAGGGTAAAGCTGATGACGGTTATCTTGTTGGGTATGCTTCAAATAGCAAGGCCTATAGGGTTTATAATCTACCAAACAAGAGGGTAGAAGAAACCCTGAATCTGAGATTTTTAGAAGATAAACCTAATGTTCAGGGAATTGGTCATGAGTGGTACTTTGACCTTGACTATTTAACTGATTCACTAGGTTATACTCGTTTTAAAACTGACACACCTGCAGGAACACACGAAACTAACAATAATACAGGTACACAAGAGGGTCGAAGAAACCCTGAATCTGAGATTTTTAGAAGATAAACCTAATGTTCAGGGAATTGGTCATGAGTGGTACTTTGACCTTGACTATTTAACAGATTTGCAGGTTCTTCATCCAGCAATGGTCCTAGTATTATGGAACGCAATGCAGATTATGCAGAAGAGCTTGCTAAGCTTCAAAGACAAGAATATGAAGCTAAGGACGCAGCTGCACGATATGGTTATTTGTTCTCACAAGAAACAGCAGAAATACTAAGTCAAGCTGAAGCTGAAGTTCGAAACCAATGTGTTTCTGCTGATATGGATCCTGCTGGCATTGCTTCTGCTGGTAGTGATCCTGCTGGTGGTAATCCTGCTGGTAGTTCTCAATCTGCTGGTAGTGATCCTGCTGGTGGTAATCCTGCTGGTAGTTCTCAATCTGCTGGTAGTGATCCTGCTGGTGGTAATCCTGCTGGTAGTTCTCAACCTGCTGGTAGTGATGAACCTGCTGGTAAGGGCAATCCTGCTGTCAGTACATCTGTTTCTGCTGACTTCATTCCTATACATGCTGATGAGTCTATACTTCCTCCTGGTCAACCATTGGGCTCAAGTGAAAACTCTACACAATTTCCCGTCCCTTCTGATGTGTGCATGGATCTGATACCACTTGTTAGGATCAATAACTAGATAGATCTTCTAGCCTTTGTGGTTGTATAGTACTTATGTAATCACAAGTATATACGTGAGAGACTCTAATAGTTGTTTAGGCGGAAACTAAACAATGCAATATAAAGAAGAATAAATATAAATAATGATCCTCTATGGATCTCTCTATTGATAATAAATTGTTTTTGTAATTTGTAAATCGGTACTTGGATATATTCAAGATCAACAAAGGACCAATCATACAGATCAACTTCATTGTCTGTTTGGTTCGCTTCTTTCTCAGTTTAAGAACCTATAACCAGTATAGTAAGCACTTTAGGATCTTGATTGGGGTTGCTGCTATGCAAGAGAAATGAACAATTCATCAACCAGAAAGTATGGACACTTGTCCCTTTACCTGCTGGCAAGAATGCAATAGGGACAAAATGGATTTTGAAGAACAAGAGGGATGCCAAAGGAATAGTTGTAAGGAATAAAGAAAGGTTAGTTGCACAGGGACACCAACAAGAGGAGGGCATTGATTATGATGAGGTCTTTGCACCAGTGGCCAGACTAGAGGCAATCAGACTGTTTTTGGCCTTTGCTTCTTATATGGGCTTTTCTGGTATATCAGATGGATGTTAAGAGTGCCTTTCTCTATGGAGAGATTAAGAGAAGTGTATGTCACTCAGCCTAAAGGCTTTGAAGATCCTTACTTCCCAAAGCATGTGTACAGAGTGGTTAAAGCTTTGTATGGACTTCATCAAGCACCTAGAGCCTGGTATGCAAGATTGTCTGCTTTTCTGTTACAACACAATTATAGAAGAGGTACTATAGACAAGACACTGTTCATCAAGAAAGATTCCAGGGATATACTTTTGGTACAGGTTTATGTGGATGACATCATTTTTGGGTCAACCAATAAAACCTGGTGTGACGAATTTGAGGTGTTGATGAAAGGAGGAAATTTAAATTGGAGTGCTAGATGGGAGAGATGAGTTCTTCTTAGGTTCGACAGGTGAAAATAGTTGCCTGATGGTATTTTTATCAGCCAAGATCAAGTTATGTTTAAAGACATGCTTACAAAGTTTGACATGGAATCGGTAAGAACTGCAACAACACCTTATGAAGCTGCTAAGACCAAATTGAAAGATGAAACTGATCCTCCAGTTAATGTACATTTGTACAGATCCATGATTGGTTCTCTTATGTATCTCACAGCTTCATTTTATCAATCAATAACAACAATTAAACACAAACAAAGCAAATAGGTCACATTTTCTTATGTTTTTCTATCATAGAGAATCATTGAAACAATTTGGATCGTATTTTCTAAGTTACGAAAGCTCAATGTGTGTAGAGGATTTACCAAACCTTTTTGTGTGTTTAACGAAAGTGATGAGGTTACGTATGAAAACTGTTACTTTTATACTTCCAAAAATGAGTTTGTAATTTTGGCATGTTTAGTCCCTCATGTTACTTACGTAAGCCCTTTTAGTCCATACGAAAGTATCTTTTGAACTTGACATTTTTAACCCCTCTTCTTTCTTTCGTAATCATTAACAACCCATACGAAACTTACCCTTTTGCATTTTGCACTTTTAGCCCTTGTAGTTATTTTCGTAAGCTTTTGTTATAAAAAAAAATTACATAACTCCCCCTTGGAGTTAGACCACTTTTCACATCAAACCTTTTGAACTATTTTGCAGTTAAGTTCCCACTTTTGTCTTAAAAAAAAATTTATAACTCTCACTCGAACAATTATCCACTTTTAAAATTTCTTTCTTTTTGATAAAAAATTTGTTCAAAACGAAGTTATTTTTGCTTTTTGAGAACACAATTTTTTTTTCTGATGATGATTTGACAGGGAAAATTTTATTAAATCCTCTCCAAGAAGATATCTAAGAGAGATTAAAGAAATTATCGAAAGATAGTTAATTGAAGTTTTGACATTCTTTGAGAAGTTTTTTTAATAAAATTCAAGATTTTCATATACTCCCCTCGAAATAAAAGTCAATTAATGTACTGATTCAAGGAGATCTTGTTACTGCTTTGCATAAATTTTGCCGCACACTTCGATATTTTTCAAAATTAATGAGTTTGGAACGATGTTTGCGATAGAGTTCCTGGGTTTGTGAATGGGATTTTGATTACAAACAGGCATATGGTTTAGCAGGGATAGATCAGTGCATGAACGATGTCGCCGCGCAGGGCTGTGATACAGGGAGGGTTGCTGTGGTAAATAAAGAACAATTATTTATTATATTTTTTTTTTTTTTATTTTTTTTTTTTTATTTATTTTTTTTTTTTTATTTTTTTTTTTTTTTTTTTTTTTTTTTTTATTTGTTTTTTTTATTTTTTTTTTATTTTTTTGTTTTTTGTTTTTTTTTTTTTTTTTGTTTTTTTTTATTATTTTGACTTTTTTCCGTTTGTGTTTTATTTTTTTTATTTTTTTTTTTTGTTTTTTTTTATTTTTTCTTTTTTTGGTTTCACACTCGTGTCCACCTACCCACGCCAGCCACCTTTCGTGCTCTCCCTCCGTGCCCCTAGCCCACTCGCGACCGTAACCCCCAAGTCCTTGTCGCCCCCTTTGTGTGTCCCCGTTCCTGACCCCCCCCTTTATCTTTTTTTTTTTTTTTCACTTTTTACGTGTAAACTGAGTACGATCCCGCCACTCCAGCTCCCGTCCACAGCTCCATCCCTTTTCCCCGTGTCCATGTCTTGATGTACTATTTTTTTTTTTTTTTTTTGTTTTTTTTTTTTTTTTTTTTCGTTTTTTTTTTTTATCTTTTTTCTTTTTTAGGTTTTTTTGCTATTTATGTTTATTTTGTTCTACTTTTTTATTTATTGTTTTCTTTTTTTTTGATTTTTATCTTTCTTTATTTTTGTTTTATTTTTTATGTTTTTTATGTTTATTTTTTGTTAATTTTTTTGTTATTTTTATTTTGTTCCTCTTCTTTTATTTTTTTTTAGATTAATTTTTATTTGTTTTTTTTTTTTTTTTTGTTTTTTCTTTTTATTTTTTTTATTTTTTTTTTTTTTTGTTTTTTTTTTTATTTTTATTTTTTGTTTTTATTTGTTTTTTATATTTTTTATTGTTTTTTACTTTTCTTCTTTATTATTTGCTTTTTTTTTTTTTTTTTTTTGTATTTTGTTTTCTTTTTGTTATATATTTTTTTTTTTTTTTTTTTTTTTTTTTTTCTATTTTTTTTTCCCATGGTTCTTTTCTTCATTTTTTTTTTTTTTTTTTTTTTTTTTTTTTACTTTTTTTCACTTTTTCTTTTTTCTTTTCTTCTTTTGTTTTTTTTTTTGTTTTGTGTTTATTTTTTTTTTTTTTTTTTTTTTTTTTTTTTTCTTATTTTTTTTTTTTTCTCTATTGTTTATTTTTTTCTTTCTTTTTCTTTTTTTTCTTCTTCTTTTTTTTTTTCTTTTCTATTCTTCGCTTTTCTTGTTTAAGTTTTCTTATTGTTTTTTTTTTTTTTATTTTTTTTTTTGTTTTTTTTTTTATTTTGTTTTTTTTTTTTTTTACTTTTTTTTTTTTTGATTTTATTTTGTCTTATTCCTCTTCTTTTTTTCGCCGCCTTTATTTTATTTTTTGTTTATTCATTTATTTTGTTTTTATAATTTTTTTTTTTTTTTTTTTTTTTTTTTTTAGTTTTTTTTCTTTTTTTTTTTCTATCTTTTCTTTTTCTTTTCTTCGTTTTGTTTTTTGTTTTTTTTTTCCTTTTTGGTTTTTTTAAGTTATTATTTTATACTTTAGTTTTTATGATTTTTGTTTCCTTCTATATTTTTGTTTCTTTCTTTTTATTATGTTGATTTGATTTTTTTTTTTTTTTTTTTTTTTTTTTTTTTTTTTTTTTATTTTCTTTTTTTTTTGTTATTTTTTTTTTTTTATTTTTTTTTTTTTTTATATTTTTTGGTTTGTTTTTTTTTTTTTTTTTTTTTTTATTGTGTTTTTTTTTTTTGTGTTTGTTTCTTTTTTTTTTTTTTTATTTTTTTTGTCTTGTTTTGTAGAGTTTTTTTCTTTTACT
>BQNB010138781.1:10000-12015 GCA_026074375.1 Tanacetum coccineum
CAACACTTAGTCGTTTTCCAATTATTCCCAACAATATTAGATTAACTATCGAGCCCGATTCCTGATACATTTCTATTACAACATTAACTAATTGATTGACCGAGACTTTAATACATAATGAACGAACTTCATGTTCGACTCAATATTTTGAGGCTAACATTAGGATAAACCTATGTTTTTAGCATGCATTTGGTATAGTTATGATGGTCTCTTCGATCATATAACTACCCCCACACCCTTGCTATGCACTCGCTTTTAGTACGAGATACTCCTAGTACACCCCTTTGAGCATATCCTTTTTGTGGTTATCGTAATTTTCTAATGGATTCTATATTATTAATAAAGAGCATTGTTTATACCCCATCAAAATGTTACACCCAAATCGCCTTAGCCTTCCTTGTATGTACTCACTTTTAGTACATTATTGTTATCACATTTGTTAAACCCCAGTTAATTATTTGCTTGAGTATATGGTTGCTAAGTCGAGTCATTATTAGTGTATATAGTTTTGGGACGATTGGGATTCATGATAGTTTTTATTATACGGAGAAATGGAGGGAAAAAGTTAAGCCATTACCCCCAAGTTTGTCTAATATTCTCCATGTTATGTTGCTCCTTCACAATTTGGGTCATTAGTTAGTTTATGTTTTCAGTATTAAAAACTCAAGTGTAGGGGTGCATCTATAAACCCCAAGTCATGTATTATTTATGTTTCAGCATATGGCAGGGCAAAAGGTACGAAAAAAAAGAGTGAAAAGAAAAAAATAAGAAAAAAAATATAGAAAAAAAGAAAGAAAAAAATGTATTGGCTGCCATTTTGCTTATGTTTATGTTTATGTTCAAAAAAGAGTTCGATGTAGAGTTTGTATATTATTGTCCTAGTTTCGTCAAGTCTTGGCTTAGCAACGCCTTTTGCATGTATTCGAGTGAATGATTGACTTGCCACCACTCAAAATTCCCTAAATATCCCCAACCGTGTTTCCTTTAACCTATACCCAAACATCGCAACCCTTTAAAGGCCTATTTGATAGTAATTCCTAGGTGCTTACGCCAAAGCGGTGGAGGTTTTTGATCATTTATCAAGCTTATGATAATTTATATACAATGACAAGTAGTGAATGTTATTTTCTCATTTTCATTTATTATTATAATTAATTATACACCCGAAAGAATGAGAGAATCCAAACAATTATGTGAGGTGCTAGTATATAATTTTCGTGCTTTTAATTACGAGGTCTAATCGGTTGTGACATGAATTATTTTTATTGAGTAGGTTAAATTCCCCCCAATATTGCTATTGACTAGGTAGAAAAGCCTATTTGCTTGAGGACAAGCAAATCCCAAGCGTAGGGGTATTTGATGAGGTGACATTTTATACACTTTTCGGGGTCATTTAACCCTCGAAATGATGCAAATATTCCCATTTATTGTGCTTAATCATTTCTTTTTGTGATTTTAGCATTTAGGAAGCATTTGGAGGAAATATATACACTTTGGACTCAATTTAGGAAGAAACGGGACAAGATTGCAACTCTACTCAAAGACACTCGAAGATTGGTTTACAGGTCATGGAGACGTCGTCACAACTTCTCGTGATGATATCTAAGTCTTCAAGGGACGACATCAGGATTCTTATTGACAACGTCAAACTAACCGACTCAGAAGAAGCCCGAAGAAGATTCACGGGTTGATGACATCACAAATAACAAGTGACGACATCACGACATTTTTCCTATATATACAAACCCTAGTTTTTGTGTTTTACAAAGGAAAACTTGGATGAACGATTTTATGCTTCATAGCAGCTGTTCTTAGGCATTTTTAGGGTTTCTAACCCTATTGTGCTCATCATTACTTCATGATTTATTGAAGTGAAGATCTTTTATCCCTTTAATCTTAATGTTGAGTTTACTTCTCAAAGTGATATTGAGGTTTTTTCTATGAGTATTAAGGAAGGGAAGTATGCGGATATTTTGTCTACAATGTCTTCTGCTGACATTGATGCTGCTGTGAAT
>BQNB010138782.1:0-17654 GCA_026074375.1 Tanacetum coccineum
CAGTTATACACTCAGTCAGTATGTGCTTTACGCACTAAGTCAGTTATGCACTCAGTCAGTATGTGCTTTACGCACTCAGTATCGTGCTTATGCACTCAGCCAGTGTTTTATGCACTCAGCTAGTAAAGTACTACAAGTACTCAGTCAGTAGCTTACTCATGCACCCAATCAGTATCATGCTTATGTACTTATTTGGTAATATGTTTTAGGTAGTCGGAATAGTATGATATGTACGTATTCAATATCATGCCTTATGCATGCAGTTTCAATAGTAAGTTTAAGACATAGTTTTAATATCAATTAGACTGCTAGTGCTAGTATAAGAATTCAGCTAAAGTACAATATGTGGTTTTAATTCAGTCAATAGTTAGTTCAGAGTATAGTATTATTATTTAGTTAGAAATCAGTCTAAAGATAGCTTTATAACCCAGTCAGTAGCCAGTTCAGAAATAGCCTCAGATTCATTCAGACCAGAATGTGCTATAAGCACTTAACCAGAATAGATACTTACGAATTCACATCCAATAATAAGTTAGAACCAGTTAGACTCTAAATATATGCTTGCAACCATGTATCAAAGTCTCTTAGGATGGACACGGGACTTATGCAGAAACATCATGCCGGTGTTCAGCTCATATTTCAGTTTATGATTCAGAACAGTTTCTATTATCTCACTAAGTCGCAATGACTTACCGTTCTTAGTTTCATGTTTTGTAGGTTTGTAAGGTGAGACCATGCTATGTGCTAGATGGGGCGTAATGGGTTAAAATCGTGTAGCTCATCGGTTAGGTAACGAGCTTCTCATTTCCATCATTTGTTATCAGTTTGGAATGCCCTAAAGCAAGTAATTATCAGCAACAGGTTTTTATAATAAGTCATGTAATTTTTCATAGCTACGATTTTAAAGGGGCGGTTGGAATAAGCCCGATGTCATGCAAAAGTTACGCTTCCGCTTATTTTATTAAAGTATACAGATTTCAGATATGCTATATATTATAAAAGGAATGGGTTTTCAGAAGCTCATGTTAAAAAAACTGGGCGTTTCAAGTTGGTATCAGAGTGATGATGGTTTGAGAGATTTAAGTATCTACCATTAGTAGGGGATGCTTAGACTTAAATCGATTGCTCGATATTAAATACAGAGTTAGGTGCATCGCACGTTTATATGTTTATCAGTACACGGATTATGATTATCTGGATTGTAGCTATTTGGCTCATGTTTGTCAGATATGTAGTTCATGTTTAGCGATGCATACCCATTGATATGATTAGCAGCGTCTATCGGATTATATGAGTTTCCAGATATAGACATGTAATACATAGTACCTCTCAGATATTAGTCATGAACCATATGTTTACGATATAGAAGGCATACAGAATCACTATGCATTGATAACATAGCAGTGTAGTTATTATTCAGATGAGATCATGTGAAGTTATATGATAGTAATAAGTTCATGGATATACGATGTGATTATTATGACACCTGATCAACGCATTAATATTCACATGATATGGCATGAAGTTACCAAGATCATAAGATATCTCAGGAAGCTTACTAGACGGTTATGTGTTAAAAATGTTAAATGTTTCATTATAACCATGTTCTTCCCTGTATGTTTACGAATTCTCATTTATTCAGGAAAGATATGGTAAGAAACGAATCAAGTCATTGTAAGCAGATTAGAATGCATACAAGTACAAAAGCATGATATATATCTTAGATAGTAAAATGAAGATATAGCCCGTGTATATAGAAACAGCTAAGGTATATAATCATTAATGTCATGACCAGAGAGTGAAAAAAAAATAGCTCATAAGCGAACTGAGTTAGAATGCACATAAGATTAGCGCAAAATTTATAAAATAAAACTAGACCATGATTAATATCACCGTATATCTATGAAATCATAAAATCATGTGTAGTTACATGTAGAGACAATAAATGATAGAAATAAAGAAGCATGAATCATGATTAGAATCAGGATATCATGTTAAGAAGTGCATAATGACATAATCAGACTTAGCATGCATAGTATGCTATAATAAGCAGTCATGTTATCGCACCAATATGCGATTAGAAACAGAATGCATGAACAGAAGTATATAGTTAGCAACAGATTAACATGATAGGAGAACATGAATCTAAGCTGATAGTTTTATTAATGAATTAAGGTAGAGTATGATGGGAATAAATACATGTTTAAGAGGGGGGGGGGGTGGGGGGGGGAAAAGGGGGGGGGGGGTGAATGCGAGTATTATTGACGTTTTTTCAGACCAACGTGATAATAGTTACACCATGTAACATGGATTTATTAGGATCATATAATGCCTTGAGAAAATTTATACAACAATAAGCGTAGATGAGACAATCTTAACAAACTAGAGTCATGATCCAGTCAAATTTAGAATCAGAAATCATACGACCATGAATGGTATAAGCGGATAGAAATTTATAAGTCTCATCTATTTAGAGATGGCAACGGGGCCGGGTTTGCGGGGAATGGTTGGTACCATCCCCATCCCCGAAGTTTAATAAGTATTACCATCCCCGTCCCCATCCCCGTTGGGGGTTACAATTATGTCCCCATCCCCATCCCCTATGGGGAACGGGGATCCCCAATGGGGAATCGGGGATTTTCCCCCGTTACAAAATTTACATTTTGACTACATTTCAAATGGTGCAAACGTATTAAAATCAAACAACATTCATTCCCTGGACTAAATCAAGTAGCATTCAATAGATGCTATTAGATCGATAAACTGCTGTTTCACCTGAAGTAGCACTGTGATATGGATTTCCCTTTGGTACCTTTAATTATTTACAAAAAATAACTAGTCAATAAACATGTACAGCATCATGTAGTAAAGTTTCAATATAATCGATTATAAGGATAGTCAAAGTACCTTTGCAGCATCTTCAGGATTGTTCTTCACAGGTGCATATGCAAGCCATGGATCAGTCGCCTAACAGATCAGTAGAAACACGTCAGATCAAAACTTAAGTTACAGTGCGAGACTAGAAGGGCCCAACTTTTGAAAGCTGGAATCACTTTACTTACAGTAAATCCAACCCTTGCTGATGGGGGCAATGTTTTTGGATAATCTTGCATCATACATTCTAACCTCGTGGAGGACTTGAATTCGGTTTTTGTTGAATCTTTGTATCTGTCCAAAATATGCTCTTAAATTGGTAAAATAAGAAAAATAAGATCTATAAAAAAGTTGCTTTAATTATCAAAAGGAACTTACTTGGGGTTAACGAACTCCTTTATAACGCCGCCAGTTTTTGTGAGCTCGTCAATATAAGATCCAAGCTCAAGAATTAACTGCAGTAAAATATAATAATAAAAAATAAATCATCCTTATGGAAATAACAGAACTCAAAGAGAAATGATCATACTTGGTTTATGTTTCCAGGGTATGGAGAATAGCCAGTTTCACAGTTAACATCACCATCAGGATGACCCGTTGCTCTAAGCAGAGGATCAAGTTGATTGTATTCCACATTAATCACCATTTCCCTTCCTGAGATCAATATTCCGTTTGCAATTATATAACTGTAAAACATATTGCGAATTTTAGTGTTAATATAAAACGTACCATCTGCATGAGTAAGCTTTGTAATGCCTCCAATAGCTTCTTTAGCTTTACGAGGAACAGCCAGAGAATTGACATGGTACTCTTTAGTCGCGCTAACTCCTAAAGCTGCAGGTATTGCCTTGAACAGAAGTCCATTCGTATCTTGGAAAAACATGACCCATCTGAGACCCGCCTCTTTCCTGGAAGAGATACATATACAAAATCAATAAACATATAAACCAATTAAATAAGAAAATATAGAGCCCTAACGTACCATTCTCTAAGAAGACCACTTGAATAAAGAAGCGAATGAACATCACCATGGCCATGAGGTTTTGTCTGGTAAGAAAACCGTAAAAGGTTTATAATGGAATAGGAATACAAATTTAAAGATACCTACTGTTCTAATTTAGAAACTTCACCTGTATTCTGTATTTATTTTTTGGATCTACAGCAAGCCTAGCATCATTATCAGCCAAACAAGCAACTTTTTCCTGTTTTAAAAGTTTGACTTGAGTAGATTTCATCCCGAAGTAAGAATTTGACTCTAAGAGCTCTAATATCCGGGCATGTGTATCATCTGAAGTCATGATCACAAAAGGTACGTCTCTTTGGCATTCACCTGCGATTAAAAAACAACCGGTGTCATTGACTTAATTGAGCATTTGACTAATTTTGACTTTTTATTTAGTCCCGTAGAAGATGTAATTAAACTACCTTGAGTTTGTTCATAGCTAGATCTCGATAAGCATAAGATGGACTCGATGTAGTGCTGTAAAAAACAGGTTCCTGTAGTCGTCTCCATCGGAAGTGCCACCTGTAAAATGGAAGAAAGTTTTATCAAGTGTTACTAACTAATAAAACAAATACCGAAAAATGTGGTATTAAGTATAAACCTTTATTCCGTTGTATCCCAGACGTTCCCCTAGCCCTCCTGCTACAAGAACAAATGCAGCGTTTTGCACTTGCTTAACACCAGCCTCCTCATATTTGATAAAGTTATCATCACCAAATGTCAGAACTTCACCTGATGGGACCTGCACAGATGTGGAGTAGTTTAAATGCCAAAATCTAAATAACGCTCAAATGTAAAATGCCTAATATATAAATGTAACTTACAGAAGGTTTGAAGCCATCAAATGGATTATTTCCGGCCTTTGAATCTGCCAACAGTTCTTTTGCCGTCTTGATATATGACGCCAAACCACCAGGATAGCTTGAATTAAGAAGAGCAACCTACAAAGACCTAATAATCAGTTTCATCCAAAGACTCAAAATTGCATATCTGCTTAGAACTAAGCAATCCCAAACACCCTCTAACCATCCCAAACATCAATCTTATGATTTAAAACTATAAAAGACCAAAGCTAATTTATCCAGAAAACTAGCTGCATTGTGCTTTTTGGACTTGAAACCGCTTATCTAACTAGCTAACTTTAAGTAGTTATATCTTCTAACATAAGCATTTGGAAACAATCTGATAAGCAACTCCAAACACCCCTAACTATCATCAATCTCTATTCGACCCTTAAGTACTCAACTTATATAAGAAAATTAGAAAGATCATCATCATATATTATACTTAACAATCTTGATCAAACTCGATAAATTACAATAACATTTACAAAATGTTTCATTAAAAACACGACTTGAACTTAGTACTCACAAGTACACATATTACTAACACACGCTCATTAAATTCGGCACAACATTACAAGATCCAGTTACCACTTCAACCTAAGATCTCACAATACTAAATGCACACGCAAATATACAATGCACATTAGAACAACCGATTACAAGTACTAGGGGTCCCAGGGTGTCAAATGACGGAATTTTGCTTTGTAGTGCTAACTTCGTTAAAAGATCATGGTTTTTACTTTTTCTAAATGCACCCGGTTTAAAAAAGTTGAGACTACAAGTACTAGTAACACTTACATCTATAGTAAGTATAAAGAGAAAACACATTTGCTTCAAAATTAAAAACTAAAAAAATGAGTAACGTTGTTGGACTAAAATACTACTACTTATAAAAGACGATATAATCTATTAACACATTCGCGCGGGTAATCGTCTAGTATTAATAAACCACCTGAGTAAAAAAACCATGTTTGAGATCATCATCAACACCAGGATCAGGCCAATCTTGAAACAAATGACCTTGTCCAATCTCCAACAACATATTTGCAATCTCAACCTATTACAAAAAACACAACAACAACAACAACATTAACAAACAAATGTCCTCGTTCTTTTTCTTGTTCTTATCATAACATAAAAAACAAACATAATTCTGACACCTGATCTGGAGTTAAAAGTGACATATTTTTCTCAAGATTTAGTGAAGAAGATGACATGATTTAATGATTTTTTTTATGGATCTTGAGTTTAGTACGAGGTTATGTGTATCCGACAGGAAACGAGGATGATGACGATGTGTAACAGAATCTCGTGGTAAATCTATATTTATGCGGGTAAAATGTTCTTTTATGTACTTTTTATAAATGTTTTATATTTAAAAAATGCTTTTTTAATGTGATTTATTTAATTTTATTGTGATAACTGATAAGTTATGTTTATATACACCTGTTTATTTAGAGAGATTTTATTGACATGCTAATTGTGTTTGAGATTGTCGGTATGTTTGACAAAAATAATTGTAAACTGTTAAATGTAAACTGCATTTAACCGTAAGCTACAAAATGTTAACTAATAGTGTTAGATACAAGCTATATTTTTTTATAAAACTGTTTGGAAAGTTAGATGTAAGTTCTAATTGTAGGTATACCCTCGAACAAATGTATGACTGTCTCATATGTCGTTCTGACGAGATTAAGTATCATTATTGTAGTATTTTTATTTCCGTTTCACTTCTTGACAACTAGTAAAGTAGAAATGTTAGTTGATGACGTATAATGGGTACACCAGGCCTTTGAGCCTGGGTTGTACCGTTACATTTGGGCCCCGGCCCAATCAAATAAATAAAAAGCATGACGGGCCGGAAATAAGCCCAGTACCACACTGACACGACCCGGATATAGCAGAACGGACGCGGATAAGTCACAGGCGACTTCCGCAAGCCACCTATAGGTCAGCTAACATCCACGGAAGGGGATCCGCGTCCGTAGTCACGATTATAACGGTCTCTTGCCCGACAAGGGTCCCACTCCGGCCACTAACAATTACAAGCGAAATACTAGGAAACCCTAGTACTAGACTCACCTATAAATAGGAGTCCTCTGACACACCATAAGGTACATAATTTCTGACACCTTTTAACACACATATATTCTCTGACAATATGAATACTTACTCTTACGCCGGAGTCCAATCGTGGGGTCCGTCCTCACGGTAAGGCTAACAGTTTTCTATCATTTCTGCAGGAAATCACCTCATTTACTTGCTCTAGTACAAGATCCAATCAATCCAATAGACTTACCGGCTTCATGAACCACAGAGTCCCAGTAAGCTTCCGATTCCTGATCCATCGACCACACCACAATTTGTACTAACATTTGTCTTTGTTAGGAGAGTAACATTAGTCTTTGGCAGGAGAAAAAAATAAGAAGATTTAGCATTCTTTTTAGTAACCAAAGGCCTCTTAGCCCAGCGGTATGTAAGTGTTCCTTCAACTTAAAATTGTGTGTTCAAGTCTCGTTAAACATGTGAGATATATTTTATGAAATAAATTGTCTAGGTTGTAAAAAATTTGCCATCACTTTCAACGTAATTTTGAACACTTACTGATGCATCAAGCATTGATTTTGTTCTAAAGTATATTCCTACAGATAAAACAGAAGGCTCCGGTACTTTGATGTGACATTAAAATTGAATATGAAATGTAATTGATATATATAATTTTGTGTATGTTCTTTAGAATACTGTATTAAGGTTAAGAAGATTTTCTGTTTTAGTTTTGATATAGTTTGCCAAAAATTATATTTTACACAAAAAAAGAAATGATTTACACAACCTTATAGCTAATTACTCTTCAAAAAGGAAATGATTTGTATATCACCACAAACTTATTATATAATGCGCTACGTAATTTATGCATTTTGATTCATTAACATAAAATGACATACAGATTGGCGTATGAAGCAATGATTAAATCTAATGTATGCATATAATGTTGAACGTTGTGCTATTTCACAGTGACAACTAAACGCCAATTATTAGCTACACATTGGATCATGCCAATGACTTACGTCTGGTATCCCGCGCTCTTTGCTACGGCGCGTTATCTCCATATTAATCTATAACTTTAAGCGAGAGCAATAATTTTCTGATTAACATTTTTCGATAACTTGTTTTTCGTGATAATGACTTTACACATTGCGATAATTTAAGGGATTAATTTTATTGCAACACTATTTCATATTAAAATGTCAAGTGCATGTGCATCACGACGCAACGAGGATACGAAAACGGTATTATGAGGTTGTGATGATGACGGTAAAAGTTACTTGCTAATGAGTAGGTGTTGTGTAATATTCGTAACAATATTATATAACGTGTAAACATAGAGAATCTTCGTATTTTATATGTTTACACGTTTTCGTAAATCATCTGATATTCGTAATTTGACATGTATGATTCTCTTGAGTCGGATTTATTAGCAAAATGATTTGGATTTCAGTAATCTTGTACTAAAATACGTATATTCTATGATAAAATGTTTTTTGAATATGCAATTTTTAATACGTTGGCATAAAACTAGGAATGTTTTAAATAACTTTTGTTTAATGCATTATACATAAACTTTTTTTTTTAACAACAACTGTCTCACGCTATATACATCACAATTCATCTCACTTTTTTTTGGTAAAGTACAATTCATCTCACTTGAACCCGTATTCTTTTGGTTTGGGAGCTTTTCACATGTTGTGTGGTAATTGTAATCTCTTTTAGTTTAAAACTAAAATAGAAATCAGTTAGATGGTTGAACCAAATCTGCTTATCAAATGTTGACCACTTCTTATAAATTTATAATGGCTCAATAAGATTAATTAATAAGCAGACCCAACAATTAGACCTTTATTGAAGTTTTATGGAATTTGAGTTAGGCCAGGGTGTGATAATACTTGTGATTTGTACACGTTTTGATCCATATCATTCTTTTTCTACACGTTTTGACCCGTATTAACCTCACACTGGTTTACTATCTGCATGCTAAGCCAGTAAAAACTGAGTCATGTTAGTTGCGTTTACGTGGCATATGCAGATATCGAACTCAAGTACTTGACAATTGACGTATACACAAGTTTTGCATCTGTGCACTTATCCTTTAAATACATAAGTGTGCATCTGTGCGCTTACCCGTTTGGCCCGTTTAACTTAATTCTACTAGCTCTTTGACCTGTTTCCTCTAATTCACTAAAATTTTCACCCATTTATATTCAGTACTTTTTTTGGCAAGTTTCATTGTATTTCACTATAAATTTTTACACCGAGTTGACCCCCCCTTTATTTGCATTACTTGTTTTTGACCCATTTTAGACTTTTTTAAAAACACAAGACCAATTAAATAGTATCATGCATAACCTATTATTGTGTTTATTTTTGTACCGTGAATTGGTTATTACTTATGCGATATGTAAATTCACGATAAAACCACAAATGATTTCCTCATCAAGTCGTACTAGATTACTAGGACTCATCAGCCCTAGTACCTAAAACTATCCTACTTGGGTTTTTGCGACTGCCTTGGCGTCTTTGATAAGTGTGACTTACTGTTTAGTGACTATCATTGATCAGATGGGTGAAGTCACCAAGTGGAAACAGAAAATACTAACCAGGAACGTCATACAAGTCACGTGGTAGAAATCGGGTTTTACAAATGCTCATGAAAACCAACAGAAAACTATGAAAAACTGATTTAGTGTCTTCTAAAAACGTTGACATTTGGTTAAGTGTCTAACACCAATTTTTTGTCCGGATTACACTTTTAACAATGTTAAAATTAAAGAAGATAACAGAATATTTATTTAGAGTGTTCTCGAACTATTGATTGAGCAATTATATCAATGAGGCATGTCATGAAACATTTGTTATGCGTTTTACCACATCACACGCTCTATATGTAACCCAACCGAGCACTACCTAAATTCAAACATGTAACCATATTTAGTATTATGTTGACCGTTTGGTCAAATCTAGTATTATGGCGACCCGTTGGGTCATATTCAGTATATGTTGACCATTGGGTCATATTCAGTATTATGGCGACCCGTTGGGTCATATTTAGTATTGTGGCGACCCGTTAGGTCATATTCAGTACATGTTGACCGTTAGATCATATTTAGTATTATGGCGAGTCCTATTCATTACATGTTGACCGTTGGGTCATGTTTTGTATTATGGCGACCCGTTGGGTCATATTCAGTACATGTTGACCGTTAGATCATATTTAGTATTATGGCGACCCGTTGGGTCATATTCAGTATATGTTGATCGTTGGGTCATATTTAGTATTATGACGACCCGTTGGGTCATACTTAGTATTTTGTCACAGCTCAGCCTTAATTTATATATGAAAATTACGTGTGAATAATTACCCTGTCCAGGCGGGATTGGGTATTGTTGTTGCTGTTGTTGTTGTTGTACGTGTGAATAATTCTGGACTCAGAACAGTTTAGTAAAGTCTCGGTCAATCCTGTGTGGAATAATAGTGCTTTATGCACATTAGTCAGTCCCATTTGGGCAGATAATGCTTATGCATTTAACAAGGCGCGCGAAGTGTTTTATGCACTCAGCCAGTGTAGTACTACAAGTACTCAGTATGTGCTTTACGCACTCAGTATTGTGCTTATGCACTCAGCCAGTGTTTTATGCACTCAGCTAGTAGAGTACTACAAGTACTCAGTCAGTAGCTTACTCATGCACCCAATCAGTATCATGCTTATGTACTTATTTGGTAATATGTTTCAAGTAGTCGGAATAGTATGATATGTACTTATTCAATATCATGCCTTATGCATGCAGTTTCAATAGTAAGTTTAAGACATAGTTTTAATATCAATTAGAATGCTAGTGCTAGTATAAGAATTCAGCTAAAGTACAATATGTGGTTTTAATTCAGTCAATAGTTAGTTCAGAGTATAGTATTATTATTTAGTTAGAAATCAGTTTAAAGATAGCTTTATAACCCAGTCAGTAGCCAGTTCAGAAATAGCCTCAGATTCATTCAGACCAGAATGTGCTATAAGCACTTAACCAGAATAGATACTTACGAATTCACATCCAGTAATAAGTTAGAACCAGTTAGACTCTAAATATATGCTTGCAACCATGTATCAAAGTCTCTCAGGATGGACACAGGACTTATGCAGAAAACATCATGCCGGTGTTCAGCTCATATTTCAGTTTATGATTCAGAACAGTTTCTGTTATCTCACTAAGTCGCAATGACTTACCGTTCTCAGTTTCATGTTTTGCAGGTTTGTAAGATGAGACCATGCTATGTGCTAGATGGGGCGTAATAGGTTAAAATCGTGTAGCTCATCGGTTAGGTAACGAGCTTCTCATTTCCATCATTTGTTATCAGTTTGGAATGCCCTAAAACAAGTAATTATCAGCAACAGGTTTTGATAATAAGTCATGTAATTTTTCATAGCTACGATTTTAAAGGGGCGTTTGGAAAGGCCGATGTCATGCAAAAGTTACGCTTCCGCTTATTTTATTAAAGTATACAGATTTCAAATATGTTATATATTATAAAAGGAATGAGTTTTCAGAAGCTCATGTTAAAAAAAACTGGGTGTTTTAGTTTTACCATCGTCAGCCATCCATCTTAAAACCCTTGGTGTAATCTCCTCTAATTCGTCCACTTCATATTCATCAATTTCAGTAACTTCTTTTACGTATTCTGATTCCATAACTTCATCCATCATGATATACGAATGTAAGGAATATAATTCGATCTTATAATACGCCTAGGTATGAATTAGATGATGAGCTTATGTACGAAGTTAAGCCTAGGCATTGGGCTACTTCAGGCCCAATAGTACTATTACATTATAGAAACAAGATGATTAAATTTTATAGTCAATTCCATAAATAGCCCATGAACTTACCAAAATTTTCATTGTTACGTAACCAACTTACTAAAATATTATTACTCATGAAACTTGTTACCACTTGTAGAAATAGGTAATAATATTACCTGTTGAGTTCCACACAACAAAAATGACATACTTTTTATTCAAATTTTCTCAAGATATTACTGCTACTTTTAAACCATTTATCCCACAATTATACCATTTCTCACAAACACATCTAAACATAGAAATATCTTGAAAACAAAACACGAATTCATTAACCTTAAAAATTTCATTAGTTAACATACATATCTCAATCCTAAATTAGTTTAAGTTTTGATTCTTAAACAAAACACAAACACAGCTAACAGCTAATATATGTCAAACTACCCAAAAATTACCATAAGGTTACCAGAATATTGTTATAACATACATATTCTTTTAAGAACAACAAAATAATGATCAACTTCCACCTGAAAGCTTTCTTTTCCCCTTTGCCTTGTCTGCACAACTTTCAGGTTTTCTCACTCTAAGTTTTTTCACAATACAATCTCATGTTTGAACATTTGCTAGCCCTAGCACGCAACCCTTGATTGACAGGGCTTTTGACAATTATTGCGAGAGTTGGCTTCTTTGGCCTTTGAACAGGGCTAGAGTCTATGACATCATCATACCATTGGAGCAATGCTTTTGATGGCCCCTTGCTAGAATTCGTGCCATCATAGTACCATTGCTGCAAAGCTTTTGATGGCCCCTTGCTAGACACAATGTCCTTTGAGTTGTTGCTTTCAGAAGAGGTGATGCTGCCAGAACTAATCATAATGATTTTTGCAAGACCAAATTAAGAACAAAATGATTTCTGCAAAAACTAATCATAATGTATACCTGATATAGCATTATGCAATTCACATAACCTCCTAAACTACATATTTCAATAAGCTAAAACAAGCACCCTTAAACTGCATATTTCAACAAATGCATAACGTCCTAAGACAAATAAGCTAAACCAAGCACCAAAGACAAATAAGTTTAACACAAATAAGCTAAACCAAGCACCATTTAAACTGCATATTTCAACAATTTCATAACCCCCCTATGACAAATAAGCTAAACCAAGTACCCCTTAAACTGCACCCCTTAAGCTGCACCAAAGAGAAATAAGCTAAAAAACTAAACCAAGCACCCTTTAAACTACATATTTCAACAAATTAATGGCTAAACCAAGCATCCCTTCAATGACGGGATATATCCAAACAAGATGCATTAACCCAATGACGACAATGTATGTACACTAATAATCATAGAACAACAAATGACATACCTTTACTCATCGTGATTATCAACTTAATATTTAGGTAAGAATTAGGGTCTATAAGAATTTGGGAATCTGCACAAGTTTAGGGCTAAGGATTGGGAATGATTTTTATAGAATGTGAGTGAGAATTAGTAATTTGGGGATCAGTAGTGGGTAGGGTTATAAAAAAGGGGTGGGTTGTTAATTACTTACTGACAAAGGGAAAAAATGTGACATGGAAGTTTAGCCGGTATCAGCCAGTAACCCTTCGCAAATATGGACGTTATTGGTGGTATTGAAATAAATTTGAAAGTTTCATAGGTGATAATAGTATTTTACAAAGTTCGTTACCTAACTATGGAAATTTAGGTAAGTTCATGGGCTATTTATAGACTTAACCCTAAATTCTACTGTATCAAAGTTTTGTATCCGTATCTTATGAAAAGTTATGTGCAAATTTCAAAGTAATATAAGCAATGTTTTGAAAACGTGTCTCTAATCGAATCGGTCAAGTCACCGGGTTACAGATTCAACCACCGGGTCAACCCTTTTTTAAAAGAAAAATAAAAAATAATAATATTTGCAATGATAAAAATTGTAAATATATATATAAATCATGAATATACCTTAAGCCTAAAAATCATTTACTAACAAATATAACATGTATATTTGTCGTAAATATATATAATCAACTTGCTTTATTTGTAAAAAAAATTGAAGAAAAACCATTACTTTATTTGTAAAAAGAAAAACCAAAACTTGACAGGCGTCTTAAGAATCGGTTTGACCTAGGTCATTTCAACCCGGTGAGTTTAATCAGATTTCAAATATACAAAACCCAGTTTAATTTGAACTATTTTCTCGACCGAAACCAATCGAACCTGGTTTCAAAACATTTCATATAGGATAAATTACACCGTTGGTCCCTAAACTCATCCCCGTTTACCCGTTCAGTCCACCGTTTTGAAAATCAGTGGAAATGGTCCCAGAAGTCGTCATTTTGGTGCGTGTTTGGTTCCTAGGGATGAACGGTCGCTATGTCTCTTTGTTAGTGATGGGTATTCTAGTAATTTCGTCTAAAAATTTAGTTGCACCATTCGTCCCTCGCCAAACATTTCTTATTTACTTGTGATAGACATCACACAAATTTATCTTTCTTCCTCTTGAAATCCATAGATCGTAAACCACAAATATACAATCTTTTGTTGTTTCTTCTTTCTTGTTAGTCGAGCCACAAAGAACCACGACTAATAAGAATCTTATTAAAAAGATCCTCTTTGATTCTTGTGTTGTTGTTTTGTGAGTTTGATCAATGACGATTTGTGTTAGATCTTAAGATCTTTGTATATTTCGAAAACCAAACCTAGATCTTTGAAATTTTTTTGTTTTCATTTAAGATCTGTTAAAAAAATTGAATGTTTTTATGTGATTTGTTGTATTTGGTTGTTGAAGGGTTGTCTACTTGATTGATATTTGGTTGTTATATTTAGATTTGAACCTTAATTTTTCTTGCTTTTTATATTTTCAATAACTGAAAGTCTACAACAGTGTTTTTCTTCCCAATTTCAATAAAATTTAATAATTTTAAACCATTTTCTATCTCGTTTTTTATCCATCTTCTTCTTCAAAGTCACTTACCTTACCATCCTAGTTCAACCGCCATTACCAACTCAACTCTAATTCAATAACCTCATTTATTAACCTGTTGAAAATCCAAAAGAATGAAATAATAGTAAAAAAATAATAATCTTATCTTCATCTTCTTTCCATTTTTCACTTTTTTTCCAGCCACATGCCACACACATACAAAACTACATGTCATGATATTTAAACCGCCATCACCGCATAGTAGATGCTAGTTGGATTTGAAAATTGTTGTCGTATTCAAAGCCAAGATGGCGACGGTGGAGGTGTCAATGCACCTGTGGCGGTGCTGGTTTGACCGGAGGTTCCAATGGTTGTGATGGGTTCGGCGGCACATAATTACTCAATCATTAACTTCAATAATTACTCATAATTCAATAACTTAGTAAAGACCATAGCACGAATCCAGTAAATCTGAGCCACTAGTAACATTTAGCGTGTTGTGGCGTCACTTCAGTGGTTTGGCGTCATCTCTACACTATTGGCGGTGGTGTTTTGGCGATGTCGACGACGGTAGTCTGGTGGCTCGGTGGTGGTAATGGGATGTATTGTGTACTCGGGTTGGTCGTAGATGGTATGTATTACACTTTAGTTGATCATTGATTGTGTAGTTTAGCTAGATATTGGTAATGGTGGTCATGGTCGTCTCATCGTTTTTGGTGACCTTGTGCCGTAATATAAAAGAGGCCCTTAATCGTCGTTCTAACAATTTGTATATGATTTCATTAATAATTTAATGTTGCAAATATTGATACAAGGAGAAAAATAATAAAGATATGAACAAACGATACATGTTTGAATAACAAATAGAAAAGCAGAAAGCACCTCAAGGAAAGTAAATATGAATCAGTCGTAACAACATAAATATTAGAGTAAATTGCAAAAATGGTCCTTGTGGTTTGGTCAAATTGCAGATTTGGTCCGTCGAATTTCAAAATTGCAAAAACAATCCGTATTTTGAAGGTTTTGTTTCACTTTTGGTCATTGGTCGACCTAAAATGACTAAAATACCTCTCTGTTCTTTTACAAAAATTGTCCGTTCAGAGGGGTATTTTAGTCATTTTAGGTCGACCAAGGACCAAATGTGGAACCAAACCTTCAAAATAAGGACTGTTTTTGCAATTTTGAAATTCGACGGACCAAATCTGCAATTTGGCCAAACCACAAGGACCATTTTTGCAATTTACTCTAAATATTAAGTGAAATGTTTATAAATACAAAGTGGGCCTTTTCTAGTCAATTTCATCACATTTTTGTTGGACTTCTTTCTCCACTCATTTGCTTAGCAATTATATGTATATTTAAATTAGTGAAATTGGAGGCCTCATTTGCTCATGGGCCCTGTGCCTATGCACTTGCTCCACACCTCATCAGCCGGCCCTGATGGTGGTTAAACTTGGATGGCATGGTAAGTGACATTTAAGAAGAAGCATCATAGAAAATATGAGAGATAGAAAAAAAAGAATGGTTAATAATCATTGAATTTTACTTAAATAGTCAACTTAGAAAAACAATATTGAAAACATAAAAAGGATAAGGGGGTGATGTGTAAACGCAAGAGGAATGAAAAAGTTGAAAGAATAATCATTGAATTAATGATCGATGGTGTGGGAAACCTATGTTGTTGGTGTCTAAACCCACCGAGACAATATTTATAGCCAAACTAACCTATCATATTTTTTTATAGATTCCTAATTTGAGCACACAACATAACCTATACCATATTGGAGTTATTTGTGACCAATATTACAATGTCATATTACACATAATACAATTCCCAACAATTACAAACGCAGTCTTTTTCATCTCTTCATCAACTTAGAGAATGTATTTTTGCAAGCTGATCTCTGAGAAGGTTATCTTGTAAATTTCTCTTTTTGTTACTCACATTGACCCCAAAAATCTTTTAGAAATAAATATGGTCTTTAATTCTCAATATGAGTTAACCTTGGCTTTATATTAGTGATTTATTATGATATTGTTGAAAGAGATAGTTGTTGAGTCTAATAAGTTAACAAGATCAGTTCAAGTTATTTTGGATGCACTCAATGAACTTCGACTCTGTCATGTAATTGAGAAAGTTCTATCTGTTCCTTCTAAAATTGATGGTTCAAAGGTAAAATGCTGATGCTATCAATATTTTGTGGTCTTTTGATTGTTAAATGCTAGTACTCCAAACTTCATGAGCAACTTTGATGGCTAACTTGGGAGCAGCTCAGGCACATAGCGGAAAAGATAATTGCGTTGCGCATTGGAGTTAATATGGAGCTACAAGAAACTAAACAAGAGTGTCGACTTCGATTTTACCTTTGAACCATATTGACTTCGATTAGTCAACAAGAATAAAAGTAAAAAAAATGACTTTATCTACATGTCTTTATACAAAAAGGTTCACTAATCGAAGTTGACACTCTTGTTTAGTTTCTTGTAGCTCCATATTAACTCCAATGCGCAACGCAATTATCTTTTCCGCTATGTGCCTAAGCTGCTCCCAAGTTAGCCATCAAAGTTGCTCATGAAGTTTGGAGTACTAGCATTTGACAATCAAAAGACCACAAAATATTGATAGCATCAGTATTTTACCTTTGAACCATCAATTTTAGAAGGAACATATAGAACTCTCCCAATTACATGACAGAGTCGAAGTTCATTGAGTGCATCCAAAATAACCTGAACTGATCTTGTTAACTTATTAGACTCAACAACTATCTCTTCCAACAATATCATAATAAATCACTAATATAAAGCCAAGGTAACTCATATTGAGAATTAAAGACCAGATTTATTTCTAAAAGATTTTTGGGGTCAATGTGAGTAACAAAAAGAGAAATTTACAAGATAACCTTCTCAGAGATCAGCTTGCAAAAATACATTCTCTAAGTTGATGAAGAGATGAAAAAGACTGCGTTTGTAATTGTTGGGAATTGTATTATGTGTAATATGACTGTAGGATCCCTTTAACACATACACTTCATATCATACACGGATCTAGATCAAGAAATTAGAGAAAGAAAGTGAGATGATTTCCTAGAGAGAGAAAGACGAGAGAGAGTGAGATGGGAGAGAAAAATAGAAAAGTGAAATGTTTATTATGA